>JAODFY010237775.1:0-10016 GCA_027580055.1 Paracaudina chilensis | reverse complement strand
CCATCCAGAGATCAAATTTGATGCATTCCGACCTCGTAACCCACTATGGGGATCTATGAAGATGCTTTAAATATCAATTTTAGAAAGGAAACGTACGTACCCGTAGCGGCAATCAGCGAAATATATGTAAAAAAAATGTAAAAATATTTTGTTATTTTAGTAATAATTTTGGATCGATAATATCATAAGGATATCTTATTCGATGGATTTGGGAGCTATAAAGAATCTGTCAGCAATATAGGGACGTTGTAAGTATCAATAAGAAAGGGGTTAAGGACGGATCATTACGAGACTTTAGGCGAGTGCACATTGAACCCAGCAACGTATGTTTTTCTTTATAACTTAATGAAAATCCAGGTAACAACCGATGTACAATACATTTGAAATATGATACAATTGTACTTTGTCTCCCAACTTTTTTGAACTATAGGTAGCACTTACCGATATCTTTAAAAAGTGCATTATGTATATGCCGCTTCAATTCTCGGGGTCGGATAAACGTCACCCGTATATACAATTACACGCAAAATGACACGTGCGCACTTCACTCCAGCCACATGCGCGTTTCACACCAGTAATGCTGTACATGCCGGAGCGTAAGACGCATGAGAAGGCGAACGCGCCGTTATCCGACCTGGAGAATAGGCGATATCTATTTGCGCCAAAATAGGCGATATCTATTTGCGCGAAATTAATATAGTCTAATTTCTTCGCAAATAAGGCGATTACGGTCACCGTGTCAAAATTCATGCAGGGAGGCTTTTAATCAATACGCTTTATTTATTGCTTTAAGGATTACATTTAAGATTCAAAATTAAAAGTAGTAATGTGCCTTCTCACCATTGACTTTAAAGTTAATCAAGGTATCTTCAATCAAATGAAACAGGTGGCTACACATATAAAGTTTTATAATATTATATAATAAGTCAAATGAATAACTTTTCATACACTGCAGTGCTTCAGAAGAATGACACTTTTTGTATTGTCATAATTTTTACAAATGTTGCTGTTTTCCCAAGATTTTTTGTGCCAGGGGTGAGACACCATGCACTGTACTTGTCCACTATGTTTATACCTTTCCTAGTAATTAATAACATGTTCGATCAAAGCCTCTCGCTGCTCGCTGTTTAACTATTTGAAAACTCTGAAAGTACAATATTACAAAAGTAAAAATCAATTTGCATTATTCTTATAATTTAGTTTTAATTAGTTGCTAAATATTCAACAAAGGAATGCAAACACATATTGCAATTGCTGGTAGACTGGTTCATGTAAGTTGCATGTTCGCAGGTCGCATTCCGGTGACGCATGCGCAATTTGTGACAAATTGAGATGAAATAAACACGCGAACATCAAAAGCGTCGGGAAAGCAAAGGCTGAAATGACATCTCTATATACAACAATTTGTCATACAGTCATGTAAAAAACGTGTGTGGTAATATGAATTCTGTCTTTTTTGTCTTCTACTACCCACGGGATTGCCAGTAATCGTGAAAATTGGAAATGCCAAATGACTACCGTGGAGCGTTAAATTGGCAGACCCCATTATCATAACATTATGACTACATTGATTTTAAATCCTGAAAAACAAAAACAGTGTACAGTTCTATACTGATGAGGCAATTGCTCATATCACCTTGGCTTTGTCGGTGACTTATTCCGAGGAATAAAAAAAATACTAATTCTATAAAATTAAAATAAAGACATCTACAATGTACGTTCGTGAGCTCGCATAAAACTGATTTTCTGGTTATTTCTATAGTGTAAACCTACTGCAATTACAGATGTATTGATGGTAAAAACGAAGGGAAGCTTTTCTGGGGGGAGTGGGGGAGTGGCTGATGTAGGTTAGGTATAACAAGAAAGTATGTAATTAACAACACGAATGAGTTAGCTGGAACAACAAGCCGTTTTATGATAATACCTAATGAGATTATACTGGAGAGTAGACGTTGCCAAACGTAGCCCTTTGTTAGCACGTAGCAGATTGTTAGTGAACGTTTTTCGATTGTTTTAGAAATGATGCAGACTATATTGATAAATCTATATATTTTGACTGTTTAGAGGATTTTACGACTTATATAAGTTTTTGCAATAGCGTATACGTAACGACAGGCTATTTTTGCGTTTGTCTCAACAAAGATTTGTCTTGGTGATGTGGTGTTTTTTTAATCATCGTTTTTTAGCAAATATTTGATCATATTCTTTATTGTTATAAGAATAGTCCAATGACAATGAAACTTTCTTATAGAAAAAGGAAGGAAAATTATAATAGTTATATAGTAATTAAAATAGTCTTATGCCATGTCAATTTGTGAAATCTAGATACGATTTGGAACCAATTGATAATGTGTGAACTTAAAATAATACCGGTACTTATATAATAATTGCTTGCGATTGGTGGTCCGTGCCGGTTTGTAACCATTTATAATAAATTTCACCCTATACCGGTACCATTTATCTGTCCTCCCTCCACCCCCACATACTATGTAGATACATACCTTTTAATTGTCACACTGCGTGAAATAGAGTAACAATTAAATAAGATTACAGATATGGCGAAATCAGAAATAGGTAAAAAATGTTTTCTAAAAAAATATGGCAAAGAGAGACCTCGCCAATCAGACGCCTGCAGATAATTCTACCGTGGATGGTTTCTGTTGTTTTTAGTACACTTGAATTAATTTAGAGGGAAAGTGAAAAACCAACCTGAAATAATTTGCTATTTGCCGTCGGGATTTGATTTGAAAAGTAATAATGAAAACAAGGTATGCGCTTTAATTGTTGGAGGAGAAAGAAACAAGCCTGATTGAAATGTGTTTCTTAATTGTAAGGATTATATTAGAAATGGATGATTTGATACAACGTCATGGAATTCTCTAGTCTATTACCATTTAAATCAAGCTGCTCTGAGTTATTAACAAGTTTAATATCAATCGTCATCATTCGTTATTCGCCGTCAGCAATATAATATATTATATTATATACATATATATATATTATATATTAAATATTATATATATGCATGTATATATACATGTATATATATTATCGCTCTCGAAGCGTAATTCACCGACGCATGTATAATATGATATATATGTATACTTTTGTTATAATTAATAAGGAATAAAATAATAAAAAGATAACGGTTCTTTATAATTACATCATACTACACCGAGCCAGCACTTACACGTTATTAAAATTTTCATTATAACACCTTCACAATTGTTTAAACATGAAGCAGATAATATCAACAGTACATTAAATATATACCAGAGATAATAAAATATATTACCCTTTTTAGTGAGTGGAAAAAATATTATCTTCAAATTGTAATTGAATTAATACTAGACAAATTAAAAATATTTTCTTTTTCGGCCGAATTTTGCACCGATGCTTGTAATATGCTGCGCATGGCTTTGTTCATATGATCATGGAGGAGGCAAGCGGCAGAAAGTATCTTAAGGTACTTTGTTACAATTTTATTTGCACAGCTGTCTCTGTGAGCCGATTTGACCGCGTAAGGAAGGATGTCTTTTTTCCATCAATGTTAGGAAGGTATTTTTCACGGCACAATATTCCAGTCTTTTGCTTTCTTTCTGAAGCAATCGATAACTTATGATCGATTTTATTCAGGCACAAAGGCAGTTAACCAGCGGAGATAATATATTTCATAGTTTTGACAACATATTGTTTTGGGGATAATAAAATTATATTCGATATTCTGGTGGAACTTCACTCCCCTCGTAACATGGTAACCCCCATCACCATCCTCCCACCACCCACAATAATAAATAAAACTTCCTGAAGCATGTGATCCAAACCCTGCATGTTAGACCTGAATATGAAGACATTATTCAACTCATATAATCCAAATAATGTTCCGAATTGTAAACATAACCAACATGTTCATGACACAAATACGTTAAATTCAGTCTGAGGACTTCATTGAAATTTTCAAACCTAACAGACCCTACTTATGCCTCAACTTATTCCCTCCTCTCTCCCATTAAATGTCCCATTACCTTGTTGTCCAGCTGTTCAACAACTACTCTAGTTTCTCCGAATGCGGAGAGTGAATGTTCGCCCTTTCACGCGATGTCAGAATTTCTTTAGTACTTTTCCAATATATTCTTCTTTTACAAGGTGAGATAAATAATATTACAAATCCATCTCGACAGCCGATAACATCGATTACTCTGAAAGGTGATTGCACTTGTATACAGGCTGCCTGGGTTATATGTTCGGATTGCCTGTGCTTTACATTTTACCATGTGTTAACACTTTCTTATCAACATTTAGATGTGTCTCAAAGGGAACTATATAACACGGCATCTCCGTCCTAATCGATTATACAAGAAACAAAATATTAACACAATAACGAAACAATAACGAATCAAATTACACACGTTGAAAGCAGTTGGTAAGTTTAACAGCTGTGTCAATCCGGAATGTACGCAATGGGATGTGAACTCTCTCTCTCCGTTAACACGAATCCGTGTTGACGTGAAGCAAAGGACCTGCGGAAGGAAAATCAATGTATAATTTCATGTAAACATTCAGCAACATTTAAAACGATCATCGATGCCGTGAATGTGCATAAGCGTTTGTGAGCCGTTCACTTCATATTTGAAAGATATCTGGTCTGTAAAATGGGTAAAAGTTTATGGCAAAAATGAATATATCTCGATGCGATACATGTGCGAGGTTTGTGATAGACTCAATACGATGTTAAAACGTAAGAAAATACAACGTATTTATTATTAATAACCTTGTGGAGACAAATTGAATGTTCCTGTTTATAGTATATAACTGCTACTAATAAATAATTATTTTTTATTGTATATCATTATTTTAGCGTTGGGTCAACTGTCACTCACAATACCAAAGCGTCAAATAAAAACTTGTAAGCAATTAGCAACATTTTCTCAAAATAAACAAAAGTGTGCGGTAAAACCGCTGGGTGTTGAAAACTCGGTGAAAGTGATTGTTGGTTATGTGTATTCATTACGTAAACAAGTTGGAGTCTTATGATTCTCTTTCGGTTGCAAAACTTACATAAACTCGATTATTACTTGGTCTAAGCGATGTTTTGCTTTCTTAAATATATTGATTTTCCAGAATTCGGTAGCAATCTATCACACCAACAACAATCATGAGTGTTTTGCTTCCAAAAAATATATAAGGATAAAAATGCGAATTATCACCGTGAATATGAAACATATTTCGTTGCAGGTCAATAACTAATGACACAATTTTGCTTTGATTAAATGAAACTGCATTAAGCACAATTACATATATCTGCGAGCTGCATGATATTAATGGGGGACAGGGGACATGTACCCACCCCCACACCACCCATCAGAGTATTGTTAGATGATATTGTGACAACTAAATTAATACGTTGCAAACCATATGTAGGGATGCATGCCGAATGGGACAAATTAGAACGAAAATCAAAGAATTGAACCTCTGGACTGGAGCTAATCATCTGTCTTGATGTAATAATTCGGCGCTGACTTTGTAAAGCTGTGTTGTAATGGCATTGTAAATACAGTTTTACTGAGTGGATTTGACCTAGAAGAAACAGTGACATATTGTCCGGAAGCTTTTAAAGTCTAAGTAACACTGAGGTTGTTGACTCTTAAGTTGAGATTCTGGTGATGTGATCAATCCTTGTGTTTTTATATTTAATTTACGATCCATACAACGCTTCGACGAACTGGAAAGTTTCCACCACGTATGAATTGCTTGGTAAACATACGCAGTGGTTCTCAGTGACATGGTGACATCGTAGTCAGTACTCCCTACTCCCTAAAAAGCAGACGTTTATTTAGTTAACGCTGATCAAACGTATAAGGCCTGCCCTCAGAACATACACCTTGGAAAATATTGGGAGACGCAGAGTTAAAAGTTTGGGCATAACATTAATTATTGATTCATCGTGACATGCATAACAGTGCATAATAGAAAGTATTTCAAAGAAAACAACACTTTCATTATCAGATCGTAATGTCAGCTGTATAATTATATAGGCATATTAAATACGGTCAAACCCGTAATGGCCAACTAAAAAATAATTACGATATTTATACTGCAGAGTAATGGCTGTTAGGATAGGTTTGTCATCTTTCATCATATGAACCATTTCATGAGATACAGTGTGGCATCCATCCATCCATGTTATTCTCATAAATTTTATTTACATTTATATCGCACAACGCGTCATTTTCAAATACAGTAAACGGCAAACGGCAAACAGTGGCTTGGACCAAGGATTAATTGTCATATTATTTTACACGACCTCTTGTGCCATAAACCCATCACCAGATAATATAAGCTATAGAGTGGCGGTAAATTCAGGAATGATGCGCCAATGAAATGTCGTTGAAGGTTCACGTTTTCAAACATGCCATCCAAATACATAATTTATATGGTTTCAATTACTGCAGACAATAACGGCCGCGTATAGCGGAAGGAAATCGTTACACACTATATGGTACATGAAGGCAACGGAATATGATGAGGCGCGACGAATACCATATTTTATGTATATCTAGTTGGGTTTTATATGAGGCATAATGTACCGAACTTGAAAGAACAGAATACCATGGCAGATGTGTGTTCACTGAACCAAACATCGGTATCAAAATTAATTGAAAAGACGGAAGAGTAACCCGAGTCTTTGGAATATGGCCATCGTAGTTTGTCAGAACAGCACAAATAATATGCTATGCATTTGATGAACCATAGATATGAACAAAAATCGAGTCCGTGTGTAGGGGATTATATTACAGAATTAATTACATTGTCCTAGCTTTTCCTACTATCAACCTTGTGTGTTTTAAGTTAAAATAATGGTCCAGTAAAAAAAAAAACTTTGGGATCAGAAAGAGAAGAACATGTATAGACTATTCTTTAATTCATCATGATATTACGAACTGTAGACCCTCACCCAAAATTAATTCCATCCCCTCCCCGTGAAATTCGTGATTGGTCGAAGCCCCCTTCATAGCATAAAATGATGGATCTAAGCCAACCAGGCGCGTATCGAGAGATTTGTCTTGAGGGGTTCTGGGGGAGGGGTCTGAGGGGAGATGGTTGCCGTCCTCCCCTTCGGCGAAAAAATGCAATTCACGGCCCGTAGATGCAAAAAAATGCAATGTTTGTGAAAAAACAGCAGTCTTCTTTTGTACTCAATTTTTTTTTGTCACTTGGGTCATGGGGGGTTTGAACCAATCCCCCCCCCCTTGACTACGCCACTGAAGCCAACAAAATATAAAAGGGAGTGGGATCCACCCACCTCCACCCACAGAACGGCAATCAATAGCAAACTACCACCACGACCAAGACTAAATCCTGGATCCACACTTGATCTCCGTAAAACGTTTTGAGGTTTTCAGCCCCCGACCATATAAATTCTTGCCGAAGTTGCCGGTACGCCACTGGTCGTGTTGGTGTACTTTCATGCCTGTGCACCCTTTCAACTACGCCGCCCCTGACCCTCAAGTTGAACAGTTCTTGCAACTTGCAATACCCGCGCAGAAAGTGCTCAAAACGTTTGACCCCGTGAGAAATGTGTGCTCTCTCTCTCTCTATAATGCCCCAGCTTAAATATTCTGGCGACGCCAAAATGGAATATCTCAATTCACGAGAGGAACTTTTTATTTGCAATAGACAACGTGGGGGTGCGTTCCCCCATGCAGTATACCCGACCCATATACTCCTTTGTACGGGCATATAACAGCCATGTCCGTGTTGAGCTACAATCCCCTCCGAAATTGTTCTCCTCAGCTGCGTTTGGCAATTTTAGGGTGTCGATAAATTGATTCGCCTATATGTATGAGCAAATTCTAACGTACCACACACGTACCGCTGATGTATAGCTACATATACCAATCAAGTACAAAATACCACGCCATGGACCATTCCATTTCCTTAGAAACGGGCCTTGGCCTTAGATACAGCCCTTAGAAACAGATCAACCTAAGTAACAACGTTTATTTTAGTACAGCATCATCGATGTTTACAAGAGCAACATAACTTTTACATATGCAGCATATATTTTTATATCAGCAGCATAAAAGTTTACATTAGCAGCATAAGCTTTTATATTAGGAACGTAAACTTTTACATTAGCAGCAAAACCCTTTACATGAGCAGCATATACTTTTAAATAAGCAGGATATTTTTTTATATATATATTAGCAGCATAAACATTTACAACAGCATCCTAAACTTTTACAACAGCAGCATAAGTGCTTTAGAGCATCATGTGTTTGTCCATTTTGGCGTTCTCATATTTAAATGCGTGGTAGGAAAGTCGTTATTCAAAAAAGGCGCGTGATAGATGTGATGCAAGACTTAATTTGTTGTTGTTCAAAACCTTCTATAGAAAAATGTGTTTGTTTTGTTTTACAATATTGTGCCCTTGATTACCTTTATTAAAGTTTTTATACTGCATGCCACTCTGAAAATTGTGAGACACTACGTCATTCCTTCCTAAAAATCTCAACGCTTTTGTAAAATGTGAATATAAATTTGCTTCCTTGGTTTGCCTCTCACACACAGAAATTTATGTACTTATAATCCTTCCTTTCCCCCAACGGCTTTAACCACAATGTCGTGTAGTCCACAAATGGCGGCAAATCTGATTCAACAAAACATTTTGGTAATACTATCCATTCAGAAATGAAAAGGCACTGTATAATCGGATTAATGTTAGGCTAAATTACCCAGCAGCTGATCGCGGTTCAACGGTCAACTATTCATCCAAAGCTATGCGTCCAATGTCCTGCATGGAAGTGAACTCTCCATGTGCATTAATTTCTAGCGGGGTCAGTGAATTTTATCTTCATCCCTGTAGTAAACTGTTGATATTATGCAGAAAACACACCATGAAGTAAATTGACCAAGGATTTTAATCTCTTGCTGTAGACAAATTGTGTTGTAATTTGCACGAATGTGTGTATTTTACATATTAATTTGTTACAACGGGTCTTGTGAAAAACGGATTTTGTACGTTTTTCACCCCTTCCCAGATTGGACAAAGTATTTCCCACTGTGTTAATTTCATTAATGCCGATGAATACCACTGACAATGATTTTCCAAAAAGCAATTGCTTAAATAATGAAACATTCCGACGGATAAGAGCAGATAGTTGGATAGTCGTTGTACTTTTGTTTTAGTGGCGTTCGGTGTTAAGGGTTAGACTTTATTTTATGATGGAAAATTGGAACCATTCTTTTTAATTGTATCTCGTCTTCAGATGTTAAGTAAACCCAGACTTTAGGTTCGTTCGATTCATTAGAATAGAAAACAATGGAGCCAATTTGGATATCGATGACTAAATGATCAAACTAAGCGATCGATGATCTACTTTTACGCTAATATTTACTAAACCCTTGAGTCACACATCCAGGTTGACCATTATTAATGACGGGCACATCTGTTCAAGTTACATTTAACGATGCAGAGTCCATGCTTTTATAAATGATTCAATTATGCACCAGCCAAGATTTCACCGGATCAATTTCACATTCACCAGACCAGAAGGTTTTGACATATATCAACATAATACAAAACAGCGATCCATGCATTACTCATAACTTATGTGGATATCTGTTACCAACTCATTTTGAGAGAATGTTACCCCTCGTCCTCTTAGTCCGTATCTCAGAACAATTTTATACGAAGACAATTTAACGTTACTTTGTGGCATTGCCATGTCTGCTACTAGTAGAATGACGTCATATTCTCCATACCTACTCAAGTTATCGATCCCGAAGGCTGTTATTCTTTTGCCACTCGAGTTGTGACGTTTTCATGACGTTTCGAGGAGCAAAATGTTTTTTAGACTATATAATAAACCTTAACGTAGTCGTGCTTTAAATTAGGCACGTAATTAGGGTATAATTTGCCAAAATTTGGGTTAAAATTTAGCTAGAGTGGTAATTCTGAATGTTTTCATAATTGATTACTGCCCAGTACGAAATATTATGGAATGTTTATTTTT
>JAODFY010237764.1:0-10016 GCA_027580055.1 Paracaudina chilensis | reverse complement strand
AATTTAAGATTGGCCACGCCCCTGTCCCCAGGACACAAATTACTAATACCATTTTGGATCGTGCCCCCCATCACAAAGCATTTCTATATACTTAAGCAATTTTTCTTAGCAGTACAATGCAATGTGTATACAGCGTGAGTACATATGGTAAACTACATTTGCCATTCCTACGTCATGAAGGGCACAGTTCAAAGCCTTTCTGAAATATCCGTCCGGAAAGTTTTAAAAAATCGTTTCTCTAAAAATAGCAATTTTAGCATTTTGATATTTTCGTAACATACTCAGAAAATTACGCTCTTTTTTTTAAGATACCTATCAAGGGCCACCAGACAATTCCTTTAATGGTTAGCGGAAGTTTACTGATGTTCGTAAACATGACGCCTATCTTGATATCTATATAGCTATACTGCATACATTCTGAAAACTGTTGTTAAAACTATAGCACCTGACCAGTTGGGTACATTTTTGGTCAGCCGATGTCATATTTATACACAGAAAGGGTGAATTATGAAACAACGTTGTTACAAACAATGTTACCCAACATTAGATGGTGACATATATCGATCCAACAACGTACCTACGTTGGGTGTGTACCCAACTGTTTTTATAGTGAAATTTAATTGGTATATTGTCACGTTAGTCCAAGGGTTATCACTCTTGTGACTGAATAAATACAATTATTCGATGTCAAACGATATTCATGACGTCATGATAAATTTCTGTTTTAAAAGGGCGTTTAACTTTTCCGAAAACGTCTGCACTAAACATATTACAAATTATAGGCTATGTAATCTGTGTGTTCTGTAATCTGAGACTGAGACGCTTATTTAATTATTTAATTGGGTATCTTTTGGCTTAGTAATTAGATAAATGTTGCTAGATTTCCTAAGGCTGTCTTCTGGTGGAATGGCAAAATAACGTGAACCTGCATACTTTTCTTAGTTAGAATCCATCCTAGTTTTTGCCATCCTAGTGAAAAAAAAAATCAATATGTTCGTCTGAATTGTGCCAGACAATCTCTGCACTAATTGGAATAATCCAACCACCTCCGCTATCTAAACGGAAAGTATGTTTTATTTTAACCACACATATACCTCAATGAATGCTAGTATATGTCGGACGATCAAATCATTTTAAATGTGACGTGTCGTCTCATTATGCGTCGGAGGCGCACAAGTAATTAAGGGCGTATGCGCGTTATAGTGACTAGTACCCCAGTAAAACATGTTGATGTCGGGTCAAAGTCGTTTTAAGGGCGTTTTTTTTAAGTCGAACCGACGTCCGATGCGACGTCACTTGGCTCGTTGGACGTCGTTCAGACCATGATCTAACTGTAAAGTGTCCATCAGACGTATTAACTATACCATTAAGACTAAAACAATAACAGATGTTCAACTCACATTGTATTACAGTCGGAACAGTCCTAAATGTGTCATGTTTAAATGCGACGCCAGACTGACGTTCAAGTGACTGCTGAAATGCTAAACGTAAAGTGTCCGGCAGCACAAGTTGGACATTGAACTGACGTCAATCCGACGGCATGGTGCTACTTGCAAAGTGGCGCGTCGGCTTAGATGCCCGCTGGACGTCGTTCAGACCAAGAGCTAACTGTGTGACTAAAACAATAATAGACGTTCAACTGACGTCGTGTTAAAACACTTGACCTTGATCGACAGCATCATGTTTACAGGAACCTTATGTGGCAGGTCATATCCAAGCTCGTCACATTATAGGATATACGTTATTGGTGTTATTGGGCAGTATATTGTGATGTAGTGTATTATGCTAATAGCGTTAAGTATATATAGCCCCGTCAACGCTAATAGGGGTCCTCTAGCCAGGAAGTACGGTACACCTGCGCCCAGTGTGACTTTCACTCTTTTGTCTCAATACCAATATTTAAAATGTTTTAGCATCTCGATTGAACCTTATCATAATTCGAGAGTTTGAGACGTTAACAAATTCCGAAATGGAATAGAGATTTGACATCCTCATTGCCTTACAGGGACCGCGGAGACGGGGAGGGGGACTACGGGGGCTTAAGCCCCGCACGTTTTCTGACGTGGGCATTTTGGGCCGCCTTAAACTGGGAACTGGGCTGCCTTAAACGAACTGGGGAAAAATTATTACGTACCTTCAAGTCGCAAAAATTAATATATAACATATAACAACCGTAATCATGAGAAACAATTGTATGTTTGTACAGATATATGAATAATACATTGTATATTAATACTAAAACACACAATATGAGGCAATTTGCACTATAATAACGTAAGACGTACGTACGTATATAGGCATATTACAGTTCAGCCGAGTACGCGTATACTGTACGTGCATGTTGTACGTATGTTAACTTTCCAGTTACTGTAGTCGAATCTAGTTTAAAGGCTGCCATTTCAGTAATCAATTACAATGGAAACTCAATGAGAAGCATCAAGTTTGCTGCCTGTTATGATGTTTTGTGATAACTACATACCAGGCAGGATTCGGTCTTTAAAATCGAAAAGGAGCCACATCAATTTCGGGCAGCATTGGAAGCAGATATTTTTGGCATGCCGTTTTAATAGGGCCTATGCCGCAGGTAGTAGCGTACCTGAATCTCTCTCGACATTTTGCCGGGAAAAATCTGTTGAAAGCATTTGGTATTATAATTCTGTGGTATAATTTATTATAATTTCGAGCCTGTGAAGTGCTGTTTCCTGCAATCTGAGAGGTAGTACTATTTGAAAAAAATTCTACGCTCCGCGCCAACCTATGGTGGCGCTCCGCTTAGATGGTCTTCCGGGCAGAGTCCAAACATATACACAATGGTAAATGTATATAATGATGGGCTAGTACGTGTGTTGCGTTACATATATTACGATAGATGATAAATTTACTTTAACATGGGCCGCTCCAATGATTCCCCCCCCCCCCTCCCCCTACTATTGCTATAAAATCCGTTCTGTGCAGGCTGCCACAACTACTCAACTAGTCTTCTTAGCCAAATACTCAAATTGGGAAATCTTATAATTGTTTGGTTAAACATTCTTTTCAGGGTATAACCTTACACTGTATGTGTCTTCAGTGTAGGACTGTTTGTTTCAGTGTATGTTCTTCCGGTGTATGTGTGTTTCAGTGTATTTTTTTCAGTATATGTGTTTCCGGTGTATGTGTATTTCAGTGTATGTGTGTTTCAGTATATGTGTTTTACGTATATATGTTTTCAGTGTATCTTTTGTCCTTACAATTGATGGCATCGTAACCACAAGCGTATTTTTTTTTTTAGTTTTCAGTGTATGTACGGTTTCAGTGTATGTGTTTTCAGTGTTTGTTTTCCGTAATTAGTTCCCATGTGTTTTGAAGATTTTAATTAACGAAAATGTCAGTGTCTTCATTTTTTTCCTAATAATTAAAATTGTATGGCATCGGAACCATAAAACGTATTCGTTTTCTGTTTCATTTTATAAAGCTTTGAGCTATAATTAAACTAGTTCAATCCCTGAAGAAAGTCCTCACCAAAATACAGTTTTAGTGAGGCATTTAAACGCACGGTATAGGCTATATCCTATTTCATAATAGGTTGATGGACTTTTGTTCAGTCTCTATAGGTTAACAAAAGGTACAATAGCCCAGCGGACTGACCGATTCACATCATATTACTACAACGGGTGAATTAGTAGGCTACATTGTATCTGTCTTTCATCTTTTTGTTATTGTGACCAATTTTAAACCCACGGCTGCAGGTGTATTTTTTAAATTGTTTAATAGCGTTTGGAATTTCGTATTCATAATAAATGGACTTTTTTCAATCTTAATAAGTTGATGACCATTGACGTCGCGGACCAAAACAAAACTTTGAAAAAGCGGTGGGTGCATATTAGGCTTGAGCGACGCTACTTTTTACGCAGAGTCGAGCAGTGACTTTACATTGCGTTGAATTTGCCCCCCAAAAATATTTTCGTCTTTTTGAATTAATTCACTAATATTGTAATGATCAATAAATAGGTTGTCAGCCGTGTCATTTTTCTCTCCTGTGCTTTGAGTATGTCTGTTCCTTTCCTCATAGTCATTGCCCGCCCTATGTATATCCTTGTGAGACATTAATACCACACCACAAGCTGATCAGTCGCTTTATTAGTCTGCGTGGCAAGCCGAGTTTGTCCAATTTCTATAGTTGAGCGTAACATTGCAGTGCAGCGGGGCCATGTCTGCTACGCAGGTACCGCTTTATCGGATTCGTTCCTTTATTACCTTTTTACACAGGATTTCAGGCACGTTTCAACTGACGCAATGGCTCGTAAGACATTCGCTCCTTTCCGTGTGTTTAACATCAAACAGGAACGCATGCAAGTACCTTTTTAAGACTTCGGCAAACCCGCCCCGGGATTCGAACTCACATCCTCCCGACTTCATTTGACATGAACTTGAGGCAAATGTTACTTTATTTAAAGCAATTCCACCAATGAGCGATGTTAAAACTGATCACAATTCTAAATCAATATTAGAGTGATAGCATGTGTTAGAATCCTATATGGTTTCAAGATTCCCGCCTGTCTTGCAGTTTACATGTCAGTTATGGGAATATGTTTTTCAGTTTTCCCATCACGTATCGATACAAATAACATCATTCCTAAAGTTTACCCTTGACACCATCATCCGGCAACGACATGCCGGGCAGGTAGACACGTAGTCTCATCCAATGACATGACGGGCAGGGAGACACGTAGTCTCATCCAGTGACATGACGGGTAGGTAGACACGTAGTCTCATCCAATGACATGACGAGCAGGTAGACACGTAGTCTCATCCAATTACATGACGGACAGGTAGACACGTATTCTCATCCAATGACATGACGGACAGGTAGACACGTATAGCCACTGCTCTTGTAAGTTTTATTAGTGTGTAGCCTAATATACGTGTATTAACTTTGTAGAAAGAAAGCCCTTCTTTATTCTTGTGTTTTCTCTTACCTGCTTACTATCTTCCTGCTTGGTGTTCACCATAAATGGAAGAGTAAATCGTGAGAAATGAAATATTAAATATTGAATTTGTTTCCTAAAATGGATTTTACTGCCTTGCGTCTTGGTGCTCAACGTAAAGCAAGAGAGTACACGCAGGGCGTAGGCAAATATGTCACGTTAGATGTGTTGGGTCGTCCCAGCGCAACATACATATAACGTAAACCATAACAGCGCCCTAAACTGGAATAGCTTGTGTTGAATAGATGTAGCGAAAACTGTAGTTACACTAATGCCCTCTGCCTAAGGAAGGTTACAAGTACACAGCGAAGGTATTGTATTGTGCCAAAATGGAAAATGATAACTGTGTAACTAAGTGTAACTAAGTGTAACTAGGTAAAGGATTATCTACGGGTGTAAGGTCGGTTACAAACCAGCAACGACGATTTACCTCCCTCTTTAGTCAAAAAGCTCCAACTATGCTACTTAAAATCATCATCTGCATGCTTTACTTTGAAGCTTTGAAAATAATACACCAATGTTATCTGTACTGAATATGTATATATTCATAACAAAAAGTAATATATAAGCTTGTGGAAGATTCATTGATTAGTAATCGATGTGCTCTTAAAACTGCTCCATACAGCAAAAGCAATACACGTAACCGCTCATCCCAACCCACAATGTGTTAAAAAAAAAACAATGCGACTGTACGGTTAAAATGGCTGTTTGTAATGTCACACAAAACACACGTACTCTAGAAAGTGCGTGCTCTACAAAGGTAGCACGTGTTCTACAATATCTCTCCAGACAACTTCCGCGAAGTGATCCAATAAAACGCGCCAAT
This sequence comes from Paracaudina chilensis, assembly GCA_027580055.1. Classification (NCBI taxonomy): domain Eukaryota; kingdom Metazoa; phylum Echinodermata; class Holothuroidea; order Molpadida; family Caudinidae; genus Paracaudina; species Paracaudina chilensis. Next base: position 4,223 of record JAODFY010237764.1, on the reverse strand, counting down.
CCCGTCAAATATTAAAAGAACATTAACATTCCTCCACATAGTAGATCTATTCTCGGTGGCCTTCATCCAGGTTAGTAGTTCCCATGTGGCACTCAAAGCCTCCCGAACCATATCACTCTGTGATTACAGCCGCGCGTTACCCCTCCAACACAGCAGGTTCTTACTGTTCACGCTGTTACGGTACCATTTGCCTTCGATTTATTCAGGCATTTTCACAGGTGAGCGTGTCGTTCTAATTTAATCTATACGTAATCTTATTTTCCTTGTTGATTAAATTAAATTGTCTCGGTCCATTCTAGACACCACACCTGGAGTTTACGTCCTTACTGCCTTATGCGTGGTCGTTCAAAATATTAGTGATTTTGACGAGTTCGCTCATGGCATCAGGTATATAACCAACCGTTATTACTGTGGAGTTTTTTTTCTTTCGATATCGACTGTTGTTAGAGTGGTAAAGATATATCTTAATTATGATATATGCATCCACAGTAACAACAGTGGATGTTTATATGCCATGATACCTGTAAGTACAACTACAGTGCATGCGCATGCACAATCCAGAGTAACAAACAGAGGATGACCGGGAATGATGTTGGCCAGTTGGACGCATTTCCCCGAAGATATAGGCAAGCACGTACACTTCAATATGGGCCTTGTTCACACTAGAGAACGCAAGGGTGATCAGAGAGGGGGGAGGGGGTCAAGAGCCAGACCGTGAACGCTCGCGTACTCGGGTTCAGAACCTGTAACTGTGCATTTCCTTCATCGCACCCGTTTTCCAGTGTGGACGCGACCAGGATCAACGTAACTATTTCCATGGGGGTAACAATCTCCCTTGCGTTCTCAAGTGTGAACAAGGCCCAAGACATCAACGCACTTAATCTCATGTAACGCACTTAACTCTGCGAGGGCCACTTGCAAGTGCACTTGCCTTTTTCTAGTGCCATCGAAATTACTTGGCAAATCTGGCCTTAAAGCTATCATACACATTAAAACAGGATAAGCAGCATACACAAAACATTACAAACAATTTACACTTCAAACTAGGTTGAAACAAATGATATACTATATATAATAATATATATAATACTATATATTCTATACTAGATTAGTGTGCCTTTCTTAATAAGAGACATTGCGTCCGCATCCCCTTGTAATTCGAATCAAATATTTTTAAGGCAGTGGGAACGATCTTGCCATTTCTGGATAAACGTGCGGTGAAAAACGTAAAAAATCTGCCTTTTTGGGACATACCATGATCATAGTGTGTACCATGCAATATGTTATATTATTGCTTGTCTTGATACGTTCAGGATGAATCATTTGCAATTTTAATGTTAATTTGTGAACTGAAATGTGTATCTCGTTTCCATCGTGCGACGCAATTAGTAGGGCACATCATTTCAGTCCTTCGATATAATCTACCCATTGCTATTGCAGTAAACTGCACTGAGCATTCATGATGATGTTATTCAGCACTCCAAAAAAAATCCGTGTACTTAATTAGTTGAAAAGTTGTCGTTTACATTACATACATTTCAAGTAATATCAACGCGTTACGGAAATAGATTAATTTAAACAGCTGACATGTACAAAATAATCAATGCATATGTTATGTTATTGAATCAATCAGCGGGATGATTGATTTAACTATAGTGGAAGAACATTTGTAATAGTATTGCGCTACAACCCAAGTTTTGTTAATTGATTTACGACGGCTCTCGTTGATAAACTGTCAATAATTGACTTATTTATGCAATAACGACCTTATGTCATGACGGTGACTGTTTCTCTTCGCAGATCAAAATGTTATTGATGAAGCGACAGGTTTGTCCGTTTATGAGAAAAATCTCGTCCGGTCGTCATGGGAACAGGTGATGAAAAACAAAAAGAACTTTGGTGTCGATGTATTTATAAGGTGAGATTTCTTGATGGTTATTTTATGAATCAAGAATAACTCTAGTCTTTGATAACATAAAACAACACCGATGAAATGTATTCCCAATTACTTTGAAGCTGTCGGGCACTCAACACATTCTGAAGTATAATGTTAATAATATTTTATTTGGTACTAACATATATAAAGAAATAATGGCAAATTCTTCGTTCTAACTACCGGCACTAGTTACATAATGTCACCTTAACTTATACCGTATGTAATAACACAACGCAACACATGACCACACGGATACAACATAACTATACACATGTTATCAATAGCTATGGGAAGTTATTTATTATAAACGTATCTGTGTTTAATCACGGTAGTCTAATTATATGAATGCTACATTATCATTATATAATATCATCTAATATAGTTTTGTAGTACATAGTAATCTATGAGCACTGTATTAACGACGATTGGAACCAGTTAATCGATATTGAAATGCTTTAAATTAAGGGGCTACATCTCGAAGGAAATTCAGTTGGGTCCGGTCCTCCTATAGTCTCGTCTCTCATTGTCCTCCGTTGACATCCTTATCCAATTCCCAATGTCTCCTCTCTGGATTGCTTAGAACTCCCATAAAAACAGGCTTCTTAAGAAACAAACTGCTCCACAGAAGAAAACGGCCCCGTTCTGAACTGTTTTATACCCTCCCACCCATGGGGTTCTTTAGCTCATGGGAGCAACAATAACTGGAATCACAATAGGATGTGATTGGGATTCCTGGTTGTCAGCAGACAATTGTAATTTATCTGCTTACCAATCGGATATATTACCTTGGACATGGAACTCTGTTAATAATATGGGAATAACACGAGTAAGCTGTGTGAATTTGCAATAAAATAAGATTCTTTTAATTTTATGAATAAAATATCTTAGTAGGACAAAAAAGCGTGTGTGGAATGCTAGTAATAGCTTTCATGTATGCAGCACAATTAATTTTTGAAGTTTATATATTCCGATATAATAGGATATAGTAACTGTCCCTCTCCATCCATATCGTGAAGTACAAATACATGGTTATAGAGTGGCTTAATTTAAGCGTCATGGGTTGGATTAACACAGCATGGTCTGTTAAAAGGAGATAAATCGGTTGTGACACTGAAGTTACGGGGAGTAGGGTTTACATGTCTGATTGACAAATATCTGTAAACGCTTAAAATATTTGAAATATGGGCAAAACGTACTTTGGGCTTAGGACTATCTCTGCCTTAAACGACAAGGTGCCGAACAGTACACGATGACGGCGAAACCTTTAACATTAGAGCAAAGATTCGTCGATGACACAGACTCGATGACTTATGACAAATATCTAAGCAATACCTGTTTGTAATCTTTAAAAAATACAATTGAAATCTGCACGACTTATGTTATAGGCTATATATGGTGTCGTGGTAGATGATGTCGCTAGAAACATTTCATTGGAGAATACAATACAAACTAGAGCATCCTCGACCGTCCCCAATGCCAAACCGTTTAATTTGCGCATTTGAATACACGTATACAGCGGTTTATATACACAAATTGTCGGCAGAACTTTCCACTTTGTGTTCTGTTAGTAATTTTCCACCTTCGTTCCTTCCAAACGTTTGAAATATTGTTTACAAGAGCAACGAATCAATCCACTAGGAAATCTACATAAGTGTTCAGTTTAAATTCCTTTGAACATTTAGAATGCTATAGAACCATTTAAACGGAGTTTCAGTACCGTTATTTGAATGGTATTAACGAATTTACTATTTGCGATGACAAGCGTTCCCTTGGAATTTTCCTCAAGTTTCTTTTGAAGTTCCCAAGTTCCAGTGAATTTATCCCAGCGGTGCTCATGAAATCATTATTTTATACACACATTCACGGTCATAATTTCGCGAGTTGATCGATCGAGCACTTCATACGTGATCGATCATCCCAAACATCCTGGCTTACGTTATAAACATAAAAGTAGTTAAACTAATGGTAAGACCATCCGGTTAGCTCAGTCATTTCAAAGATTTCATACATTGAATCGTATATTATTCCATATTGGTGCACAGAGTAATCGAGTAAGCGGATTATCGTTAAGTATTGCTCTTGATACGTAGACAATCCTGTCAGTTAAAACACGTACAGATGTATTTCCATCCGTAGAAACAGTGTTCTAAAGTTGTCTAATCACACCACTTGCAGAAATCCATCACCCACATGGAGGGTCACAATCACATATATTTGTTGCAGAATATGCCTTCCGAAAATTTACTTTCAGATATGTATTTTAGAGGTAGCTATGTAGGCATATTGT
>JAODFY010237753.1:0-10017 GCA_027580055.1 Paracaudina chilensis | reverse complement strand
TTTTCATATTGATTTTTGTCATGTTTTATTGATGTTGTATTCTTGACGAAGGTATATGACTTTATATATATTATTACTTAGATGTAGTTATTATATTTAGCTACCTATGTTAGATCCTTATTATTTGTTGCATGATGCATATTATTTTTATTGCAAATAAGACGGTGTTATTTCTCGGAAAAAAAACAAATTGACCTTCAGAAGTGTGCTTTTATTCTTACAGCCTATCGTGTCTAACAGATGTAGATAGCTCCACAGCATAGGCTATATCAATCGTTCTAAATATATCGTGCATGGTAATTTGGCGTCAGTAACATGGCAGTAAGTTTGTTTTTGAAACATTACACGCATAAATTCAGGAGACAAGCAAAACCAGCATTTAATTTTCACCCCAAAATAACCAAAAACTTGACAGACTATTTACAGTAAATTGCTGTCGTCATCCACTTGGTCATTCATATTTTGGGGAAGCCATTTCAAGAGCTGTTCGAGGACATGCTCCTGTGAGTAGAGTATTCCATACCTTCTTAGTATCAGATATGTTTCTGCGTGGCTGAGTGGATAATGGGTCGGCCATGCAGCCAAGAGGTCCAGAGATCAACTCCATTTACTATAACAATGGTACCTACATCCACCTTGCGTGCCTTGTGCATAATATTAAGCGATTGAGTATGGGCATACAGTGTCTGTGAGGATTTTACATGTACGCTATATCACTTTAACCAATGGTGGTTGCACACTATATACCATATATTCAATATGCAACGCTGGTAATGGATGGTATGTGCATTTCAACTCCGTCATATCTTACAACTACACCGTCCCCAACATTTGCTCGTTGCCTATGACTAATTAAAAGTGATATTGATTAACTTTGAACTAGTTGCATTGGCGTGCATATGATTTATGTGATGGGGGATGTCTATGAATCCCCCGACTGAAATGGTGGGTGATCTACGGGGAGAGTGGAAATTTTGTAATTTTTTTTAAAGGAAACCTGGCTAGACGCAAAATGGTGCTACTAATTGCTAGTTTCAAGCTTGTGATTCTGGGGGAATTTCAGGGGCGCCGCCAGGTTTTTGTGTTTGGGGATGGGGTGGAACACGATCCAAAATTGTATAATTTGTGTCTCGGGGGTAGGGGCGTGGCTAATCTTAAATTTTGAGCGACCCAATGATTCCACGGGGAGGGGACTGTGGTCTAAAAGAGTTGAGCGGATCACCACGATCGGTTGGCACGTAGCGTAGTAACGCCATAAATTGCACTTTCCAGACCTTGCAAATAGCTTCAAACCTTTATGTTGAGATATCATGAATGAAAAATTTAGACTTGTAGTTGTTAATATATAAGGAACAATTTTCGCCATCACATGGCTTTTGGACATGCGCTTAGTTAGACTACCGTGATTAAACACAGATACCTTTATAATAAGAGAGGGGCGGAAATTGCGCCTCATTCCAAATTGACCGCTATTTGCTCAATAGTAACAATTCTGGTGATGGTGCCGAATACAAATATACACGCGCGCAGAGTGCGCGAACATTTTTGGCCTCTGTGAAACATGTTTGACCTTATGATGTTGAGAGGGTTTAGAGGTTGAGAATAATCTGCGGTTACAAATAATTCATTCATTAGTCCCTTCTATTTTCTCTCCTATCCTCCATGCACTTTTTAAAATCACTCGACTGAGCATCTCCTCCACCACCCTACTTTAATCCTACTTTGTTCATTATTTGGCATTCTATGAATGGTATTTGATTCTCAAACACCATCGTTATTATTCGGAACTGTCCGATGGATTCCATATTCTTAACATAATCTTAAAACAAATTATAGAAAGTTATATTTTTGGAACATGTAAATGATTTAGTCATTTTTTATTTTCTGGGACGGCCATTTTGAATATATGCAAATTAGACAATCTTCCACTACTTGGATTTTTATTAACTTTTAGTATGTTATTCTCCACAAAATTCTGATCTGGTGGGTACTAATATACATTTTGTTGCAATTAGCTGTGGGTTGACCCTATTTTTGCCCTAAAATTACTGGACTACAAAGCCAACATGGTATAACCAATTAACCATGATTCAGTTATACGGTACAACATGTGTTTGGTATGTTGTAAAATTACGCATGATAAGTTATAATAATAATAATAATAATATAAATAATGGTAGTGAATAATATGAAAAAAAAACCTTTCAAGATTCAGTTATATATACATACCAGAGATGGGAAGACGTGTAGTATTTTGTCTCGGATCTATGGAAGAGGTAACAAGTAAACACGGTATATCCGTTTTGATTTACACAACCGCATTCGTATCAATTTTGTCCCATCAAAATATCACTAAACTTTGTCACGTTAATGTATTTTTTTTAAATTAATTATCATTTCTTGAAAAAACTTGCAGATTTAAATAATTTTGACCCACACGGATATGATCCAATGTTAATAATTATTAATTAAATATTAATTTCTATATAAAATTTACCTGTGATATGAAATGACGAAACAGTCTGGTCATTACGTTGACAGCTGATATTACTTCCAATACTTCTCCAACAAGCTTTCAACTTTAAAGAGTAGCCAGGTGGTACACACGTATTAACTTCTATGTTATTGTCACGGCCCGTATAATATTCTCCCCTAGCTATGACTGTGTCATCACGGAGCCATTTTACACGGTCGTTTACATTGGTTATGTTGCAAAACAAACAAAGGGTTTTGTTCTTTGCACACGTACATAATTCAGTGTGGTTATACATTTGAAAGTTACTCCTTTGATAACACGAACTGTTCCCGTCACCTAAGGTATAAACATAAATTAGAAGTATAAAGTTCATGGTCCGATAAATTATGAGAATACTGTAAACTGTATAACTTACCTGAGACTGATAGGGAAGTCATGACAACACACATGTGCTTTAATAACATATGCATTTTAAAACATTTACATCCAACACCAGACCATAGCACAACTAGACTGATGATATAAATTGGATTCCGAATAAACTAAAAGTAAAACTGCGGCCTGATGAGGACATAACGATGTCATAACATAAGGACACTTAATCAATATAAGTTGTGGATTTCCTGTTGTAATAAGGATCCATTTTGCATCGTGTACTATCTTTTTTGAGATGTTTATCATATTATTGATCCGATGCTACGCAGTCCCTTTACAAATGAGAATTAATTTCTGAATTCGCAGCAAATTTTGATTTCTACATTAATGATCAATAAATTAAACAAGTGAAAACGTGTGTTTGTTGTTGTATCATACATTCTTTGCTAACTCAAATGATCTCTTGACCTAGCACCATTGGTGAAATCATGAAACCACATGTTCAGGTCATTTTATTCCCATTGGCCTATTTGTCTGTAGTATCGACGCAACGCCTACAAGATGATATGCCATGATGATCAATGATGAGTGTAAAACGTCCAAGTGCAAAATCAAACATCTGGATGACAAACCATTCCTGCTGATTTTTGCATGAAAACATATAGTTCATGTGGAAGAGCTTCGCTATTATTATGGGCAGGACAAGGCCTCTTGGGCATTTTTTTTATGAGTAATTACACAAATGTTATTTCTTTTTAATTAACAATTATGCATCAATCTGTTTGGGTTCACTGTGAAAAAAAGTGTTAGAGGTAAAAATATTACATTATCAAAGATAATAAACAAAATGTAAAAAATATTAGGACCTCAATTTTTTCAGCGATACTTTAAATCTACAAAAGTCTTTTTACAAATTATCATTCTGAATCAATGATAAAGGCAATAATACTGATCAATCCACAGGGGCGTAGCTAGACCACTTCTTGTAAGGGGGGTGTAAGATCCATTTTGCCGACTACTGAAAACGAGGGAATATCGACTATCTGAGTGCATCGTCACCATGGGTTGGCGCGTAGCGTTGCATGCCGGAAATGGCACTTACCATAACATGCAGGTTGCATCTTGGCATTCTTTGTTTCGAGATTTTGTGTAAGAGTATGGTACGCTATAGCTCTATGTGCAGTGGCGCATATGCATTTGGAATTGTGTGTGGTGGTGGTGGGGGTTGCTTGGAAGACTTTCCTAGTGGAGCGCTACCATCGGTTGGCGCGTAGCAATCATACAATTTTGGGAACATATATCTCTCAGATAGCCGAAAACTGCACTTTCAGGGCTGGAAAGTTGAATATGAACAGTAGCTTTTTTGCCATCCTATGTTCCAAAAAACGTACAACTTGCACAAAACGTGAGCATACTGGTATTATAAACTAGTTATAAATCTCTGCAAAAATGCCCTGCGATTTCGCCCGCGCCATCCCTAGCCAGACCAGGCTAGTAGGTTAGCCTCGAATGCTATCTTGTAAATAATAATTCCAGTGCGGCACGAAACAAAAAATAATTTCAGTGTACAATCGTTTTATGAATTGATGTTGAAGAACAGATTAGAATATAAGCTAGGTTGGAAGCGTAGTTTTATCCGGCGTCTCGCCTTTCAGCCTTCCCTCATTACTGGTCTTGTAAACAGTACTCATGTAAAGTCTGAAAAGTAGGGGCGGTGATGATTACGTGTATCATCCTCTTTTGACCAAGAAGTGGAGGTATATATCCCCCGGGAAGTTTCCCCATGTCTATGTGTGACTATGATACCACGCAGCTTTTTTTTTATACCATGATCATGTTGTGTATGACCAATGGCGTACTGGAGCTTTTTCATTTATGTGGGAGCAGCGGGGCGGATGATTCCTTGCCCCAAACTTGTTAACTCTGCCCGAAAGACTTTCTAAGCGGAGCGCCACCATAGACTGTCGCGGAGCGTAGTCAATAATAATAACCTCTCAGATTACAGGAAACGACACTTCACAGGCTCAAAATTTTAATAAATAATAACACAAAATTATAATACAATATGCTTTCAAGACGGACTTTAGCGCCCTGAGGCCCAAGCCTCCGCCACGGGCCAAGTCCAGCACCAAGGGCTCCCGACGAAGATCCTCAGCCCCCAGGAAGCAATCCAGGGAGGCTCGAGGTGGGGGACGGGGTAGCGGTCATAAGTCCGCTGAGTGCGGAGCAGCGGCCAATCCCCCCCGGCAAAATGTCTAGAGAGATTCGGGCACGCTGCTACCTGCTGTATTAAAACCTGCAGACAAATGTCTCCCAACGGATGCCCAAAATGTCCTGCCCGAGATTCCAATATATTAACTGTTTGGGGTTACGTGTAACCTGAATAGTCCCTAATTAAAAGCAAATCGTACTCAGCCATCTCACAGCCTACAAAATTCATTTAAGTATTGAAATATAGCTAAAATAATATGGGTGCGTAGAAACAAAAAAGGGGGTTGCTGTGATTTGTGTTGAGGGTTGGGGTTGAAAGATCAAAGTTCAATCTAAAAATGACGTAATTTTGCCAGAAATCGACTGATGATTATTGTATACACTCCTTATTTAAAATATGGTTGAAATTTTCCCTTATGTGCTGCGATGTCTCCCAATAATCGGGTAGATTAGTTTCAACCTATAAGGAAAATATATCCTTTCAAATTGTGCTACAAAAAGGTTTTAGCTATCTAGTGTCCACTCATTACAAGACATTTTCACAAGAACTTTAAGACTCGTGATGATGCTATCTGAGAAAATTACTGGCACTCCCCTGTTGTCGTACGGCGTATGTCTCCTTCGTCTTGAATCTCGGTATTCCTTATAATGTGTACCCAAAATGACCCCTTGATTAATTGCCATATAGACCTACATACCAACTATGAAATTCATAAGACATCCATTAATTTGACCTGATTAAAAAGGAAAGTAATATGTAACACACACCTTAATATTACACAGATTCTCTTTTGCAAGGACTGAAAAATGAAACGGATTATGGATTGTTGTGTTTCATAACATATGATTGAAGTACAATGTCTCAAACCTGTAACTATATATTTTTTTTAAATTCCATCAGAAATAATACATTTGTCATTTTTTTAAATTATTCATTTATTGCAAGAATTGTATTTTTATCGGTAAATATTTTTAGAATACCTTAATATTTAAATTTAAAATGTTAATAAGAATTATGATACAATAACTAGGATATGTGTACAGTTCTATACTCCAGACTTGCACCGTGAGTGCATTATAAACATTACATCAAATCATCGGTCCTGGTACTTTACATTTACAAAAGCTGTTAGGGATTCTGCTCTGCTTGCCATGACAGTCTTTCCATTTGTGGTTTTCACCAACCCTGAAGGCACAATACAGGACAAAAGCTGGACAGCTAGCAGGGAAGTATCAAGAAGAGGGGGGTCTGTGTGGGAGTTCATGCTTTGTACTCACCCAATGTTACATATTTTCAACAAACAAAAGTGATATTGTAATGAGTGTAGTTTCATTTACTACTGGATATTATATGGATTTTTTTATACAACAAGAATGGATCCACAAAAAATAAGTCTCAAACTATCCCTCCCTCATCTTGGCTAATTAGGATATAACTTTGCAACTGATGCTCATGTAGCATGTAATTCCAATGGTTTTGATATTGTACTCCGATCCCATGTCTTGCTTCAGTTAGAGCCAGATGAGTTATCATTTCTGTTAAAGTTGTGGACATCTGTAGGCCTAATATTACAGTACAATTGATTTTGGTACTAGTATTTGCAGCTTGTTCCAACTAGTTGTATTTATTGTAAAGCTGTCGTTTCTTATTTATTTTCATAAATGTCCCAGAAGACCTAACTATACCTTTGGCCAAAGTTTCCTATATTTAGTAGGTTTTAGCATGTATATTCTGGCTTTTAAATTGTCATGTAAGAGATATTATTCAAGATACAAAATGGTTTGATGTGTTATACACCATTGTAATGTTTTTTTAGTAGGACCCTTAAGACAATTATAAGAAGAGTGTTGAAAATTCTGTCTTTCTGTGTTTGTCACTATCATAATAGAACATATATAATTAAGATCCCAGGCCTAGGCTAGTAAGAAAAAGAAACACGAAACGCTAACGTTAGCTAATGTGGTGACTGTCATAAAACACCCGACATGACATAGCCCACGTAGCTATAATTAACTGATATGTAGGCATAACTGTTAGGGTTAGTCTAGTGTATTATACCTTAGCCTAACCTTTGCCTGGGCTAGGCATAACGCTATGATGGGCTAGGCTTATCCTCACGTTAGGCCATACGTTGCATTATGGCCTAGGCGTAGGCCTAACGTTACCTGTTAAGGAGTTTTTTTTTTGCACAAAAACTCAATTCCATCAAAATGATTTAGTACTGTACCGGTACTTGTTAGGAACAACACTTTGGCTTAATTTGTTGTTTAGTGATACAAACGAATGTAGGCCTTGGCTAAATTACATTGACTTGTACTATAAATGCGTTGATTGGACGTTAGGCTGTGATATCAATTATATCCCTAGTTACGTACCGTACACATCGCACGTAGCCTAGCCTAGGGCCTATACTTAGGCTGGCGTAAGGTATAACGTTAGGCTTGAACTTGGAAGTTGAAGCAACAATCAACGGGATCTTTGAAATCGCCCATGATTGCCAGTGTATACTGCGAATATACTATAATGTGTTAGGCTCGACCATCTTGGAAAGACTGGTCTGACCAAACACAAGATACGGATCAAGACCGATGTCATCAAACCATCGACGAGTCCTTGGCGTCACCAGTAGTTCTGGTTACCAAGAAAGACGGGAGCACAATATATTGCGTCGACTGTCACCTGCAAAACGATTTGACGATAAAGGAAGTTTCCAATCCTTTGGATAGACGATAGTCTGGATGCGCTGGAGGAGCAGAGTGGTTTTCTACGTTAGATATAAAAAAGGGGTTACTGGCATGTGGAAATGGACCCAAAAGACAAAGAAAACACTGCGCTTATATCCACGGGTTTAACGTTCTTCCATTCGGACTCTCCAGCGACCTTAAGGGGCATCACGGATGAAGTGCTGAAGGGATCACATTGGGAAATACGCCTAATGTATCGATATGATATCGTCGTTTATGGCAAGACTTTCAACAGAAGCTGAAACTTCTTGAAGAAGTGCTCATCCGAATAGAACAAACTGGTTTAAAGCTAACGGAAGTGCAATACTTTGGACCTATGGTGTCGAGTAAAGGCGTAGTAACTAAATCCAAGAAGAGTAAGGCTTTGTAGGAGGTGTCAATACCGGTAACGTTGATACAGCTAGGAATCTTCCGGGTCTTTGTAAACGTTACAGAAAGTTTGTAAAATAAATGATTCGCTGGTAATGCCACTGGTCCGAGGAATGTGACAAGGCATTCATGGTCCAAAATTTGGTGGTTTATAGAAAATTTTTATTTCTTGGGAGTTAAAGTCAGCCATCCATATGCTCTTCTCTATCGGGTAGACAATTTTGTAAAACCAAACCTTTAAGATATATTGATAATCTTTTGTGATTCGTAAATTATAATTTGACTGCCTGCAAAATCAATGCAGTAAATTAAGGAATAGCAAAAAATCAAACTGAAATCAATCTATGTAGATTATTTATATATACCATGACGTGGCATATGTATTGATGAGTAACATATAGACATTCACACACTATTTACAACATAATATTTGCCAACGTACCCTCTCAAAATTATTTGAATCAGCAACAAATAAGGCAGACCTGTGCACAGTGTACCCGTGTATAATACATATGTTTATTTTACCCGTGGTAAGTTCGTGAAGGATTTTGCCTCGTGAGAAATGTGTCCGTCCTGCTTGCCACCACCCTAGCTGAAAAAAAAATGTCGATTACACTAAATTAATACTTGTGCGTGAAGCGGCAACGAGTATAAAGTTGTCGGGCCTTGTCCATCAAGAGGAACATTACTTGTCACGTTGTTCGGAGATAGGGATCAACATTTGTTACATCCCTTAATTAAAACATCCCTTTATATGTAATAACAGTTTGTGTTGGTAGGGTGTATTCTCTGTAGGGAATCCCGCTGAAATGGTTATAATATGCGACATGAATTCAATATGGTACAATTAGAATATTACCCGGGCTTTCTTAGTATCGATCCAACCGATAAAGCCAGGAACCTGGCGGACTGTAAAACATTAAAACACATATTGAAGCCAGCGTTGGGGATCCTTTCATATATATTGCAGGTTATGTCACCCTCGGCTATAAATGAAATGACAACGATATTGTTGAGATCAGATTTATACATACATACATATATCCATACCTAGATACATTTTTTTCTTCAAGTTCTCTGAAGCGTATTGTTCATACTATTAATTGTTAATATGATAACAACTGAAAGCACACTTAAAGGATATTTTCGCTCGATTTTTTTTTCATTAAAATCAAGAGGTTGAATGGTTGTTAATAAAAAGAAAAATAGTTTGTAAGCTAATCCACCTGTAACGTTTAAATGACCCTTATTGTACATGATCTGAATTTGAACTTTGCATATAAGCATTTCTGATTTCCTTTAAAGGAATTAAACAGATGAAACCAGTGGAATCATTTGTCGCTTGCATCGGTTGAATTCTAGTCTCATAATCTACACTGTCCATGTATTCTCTGTCATCCGTGTGTTTGGACGCCATGGTTATTAAGGCTCTCTTACGATCAAAATGTCCCTCTTTATTGGGAATCATGTGCATATATCCTGCATTTACAGAACAGACATCGGATCCTCCTTCCACGGATTTGTCAGCTCATTGTTTGCTGTCGTCTTGCTGGTTCTCTGAAAACGTATTTGGCCATAATTTCATATGATGGACATTGCACATCTTACATAAACATTTTGTTCAATCTCTAAATCTGCAAACATATGCACTAACTAAGAAGGAGAATTTACTGGGGCAAATATGTATAAACGAATTGGCCCGAAGTAGACAATATTTTGACAGAAAAAACAGTTTACATCTTTATATTTTATGACTTTCAAATTGAATAGAAATCAGTGGCGGCGCCAGCATCGGCAACTTGGGGGGGCAAACAGGGGGCAGACGAAATTTTAGGGGGGGC
>JAODFY010237742.1:0-10017 GCA_027580055.1 Paracaudina chilensis | reverse complement strand
TACTCTGCATTGAGAATGATTATATGTGGTAGATTGTGCATTGAAAATAAATACAAAATATACAAAGCATGCCAAAAAAAAGAAAGGATTTTGTTGGTCTCTCTCACCTTATAAATGTTTTACTTTGCTCATCTCAAAACCGCATCTATTTTTATTTTCTCCTTTATTTGTGGGGGCGAAATGGTTTAAGTTTCGTCGTGCTTTTTGGTTGCACAGGATCGTGACCATTGTGGAAGTGGGTCATGGCTATTGCCGGGGGGGGGGGGGGGAAGGGGATTACAGAACCCCACTGCATACAGGCTTGGGAGCATCAATGCACCAGATGGGACTTACCTTATGGAGCTTAGAGACCACAACTTTCATCTTGCCTTTTCTGAACATGTGACCAGTAGCAACAAACTCATGATCTAACCTGAAAAAAAAAGGAATGAGAGTATGAAAGTATAAATGAGAGTATGAAGGAATGAAAGTATAAATGTATGAGAGTATGTAAGTATAAATGTACGATAGTATGAAAGTACAAATCACACTTACTGCAACAATAAACATTATAGTATGTTTTGAAAGATTAGTCCAGTGAAAATTGACCTTATCTCTATAAAAGCAGGAAAATCTACACTCATTGGTAAAAGTGCCATTAATATAGCACATTTGGTTGTAGAGATAATTGATTTTTTGAAACCACTTTAAATATATAAAGCATCTGGCCACATTTGTGATGTCATCTGCTCACTCGTGCTGGAAAACTCTTTGTTATTCTATATATTTTTCAAGTTTTTCTTTTTCCTTTCAAGTTGAAATGGTATGCCAAAGTTTTCAATAAGTTTTAATAAATGTATTAAGATTCTATTTCCATAGATACTGGTCCTACGCTATTATCGCACTAAGCTGACCCCCTGGACAGAATGAACTCACTGCCAGATATCACGTGGAAGGTTTGAGCAGAAGGAAAAAGATGAGAGTGTATGACCTATTTCTCACTTCATAAATATGCTATATCGGTCAGAAATACTAGTTAATTGTATAAGTGACACGGTAAGTGTAGTGCTGTGAATAAAATATTTAGAGAAAAATCCTAAATTATTAAATTAAATGATAATTACAAAACAAATGTCGACATATATTTGTTTAATACCCATTCGTAGGCTATACTAGGCATTGTATAAGAATGGCGTAAATTAAATAATGCTGATTGTGAGCTTTTTGGATTCCGGTAGTGATAGACAAGAGGGCTGCGATGTGGAAGAAATGGCCGACCATCGTGCGGAAGTCTTCCCATATAGATTATAGATTAGCGCATCAGAGAGCAATGGTGTAGAAGAAATAGCTCGTTTTGAAGGATCAAGAGTTCTAGGGCAGGTGGCTTATGCCATAATAATC
Organism: Paracaudina chilensis; assembly: GCA_027580055.1. NCBI lineage: Eukaryota > Metazoa > Echinodermata > Holothuroidea > Molpadida > Caudinidae > Paracaudina > Paracaudina chilensis. The sequence goes on along the minus strand of JAODFY010237742.1, from coordinate 8,637 downwards.
GCCCATATTATGTATCCTAACATTAGGTTCCTCTACCTACTGTGTTTTCGGATAGCACATTTTGCCACTATGATGCTTACCCTCATGACATCCATCAACTCACGGAATGTCTTGGTAATTAATTTAATTGAAACCAGATTAGAACTCCAAATCTGGAGTACATGGTTTTAAGATATAGACTTTCAATCAGTGCAAGTTTGAAGGCAATTTGTTACATGACTATTGATCTTTAAACAAAATTTTTAAAGAACTGATTTCGAAAGTCAGAATCTCAACAACCAAAAATTCTGTTGCAATGGGACTATCACCACCGAGGTTTTTTTTTTCCTCTTCTTGTTATCAGAAAGTTTCATCTTTAAGTTGACTATTCTTTAAATAATAATAAATAATAATAATACAGTAATTATTCTAAATAAAATGTCAAAATTCTATAACTGTTTTTAAGTGCCATTGTGCATCTCTTGTACTGCCCCAACTGTTATCTTTCCTGCAGTGGGCCTGCCACTGGTTGAATGTTTTTTTGTTTTTACTGTCATGACTAAACTGTTTTGAAGTCTCTGTTTTTACTGATTGTCCTCACCTGAATCCGATGTCATTTAGGAATGCCGACAGCGAGTCTGAAGTGAGAGAGTCGAGGTAGCTCCTGACCGTGACTGACCGGCTCTTGTCACTCAGATCCGTCTGACCGAGATACCTCAGCTGCCTGGAAAACAAAAAGAACAAATTAACACTTCAAACAACTTGCCAGCTCTGGCAAACTTGACTGCCAGAGTTCACTTGCCCTGATATTTTTTTAAGTTGCCCTCATTGACATATTGTAGCAATAGGGCTGCCCGGCCAGCAGAATATTTTCAGAGGGCGCTATCATATTAGGTCCTAGTAGTTATGCGAACTGTACAAATTGTACCCAAGGGCTAACTAACGTTAACATGTACGTTGAACAGTGTTAATTTAAGTTACAATGTATTCATCCTGGACAGTGCCCAGATTGAAACAAGAGCTTATAACCAGAAGGTTGTATATTCACGGAAGAAAGAGAATCTCTGATTAGAAAGGTAATTTTGTCATTAAATGTAACAAAGTTTGATTAACTAGCCTAACACTCAGTAACACTAACAACACTGTAACATTCTATAGCCTAGGCTAGCTCCTATTATGAATGAAATTAGTTCTGTACACATTATTTCGTTAAGTTATTCACTGATGACTCATCAGTCATCAGTGATGCACATAGTGATGCACAGCTCTGTTTAGGACCTATATATGAGAGCGCCCTCTGTTCATGTTCAAGAACGAGGGGCAGCCCCATTCAGCCACATCAGGACTAGAAGTGTGCTCACAAGATATATATATATATATATCAATACATACATAGTATGCACGACAGAGACAAAGTGATAAAAAAGTAGCAAATTGCGGTCCTGTATGTACCATACTGTGGATATTCCATTGGAAAGACATTTCACAAATTTCACTACAATTTTTGTCATAAATGCAAAAATAAAAAAACTGTTCTTAGTTTATGAGACAGGGTGTACCAAGTGCTGTGTTATTACAACTGTAATGTTTGATGGCAGTAGTTCAGCTACATTTGTATATACTGGATTTCAACATTGCTTTGTTTAATATATAGGAGAAATATTTTCAACTTGCCCAATGATCTCCTTGCCCCAGGCTCAGAAATAATGACTATACTTTGTTTTAACATAAACTCAAGGTCCATGGACCATTGATTAAAGCAGTGGCATAATCAAAGTAGCACAGTGGGAGGAAGAAAAATGTTCTTCAGTGGGAACAGAAAATAGGAGTGATTTTTTTTATCTACATTATCAATTATCATGTGGTGGGGGGGGGGTCATATGGGGGCACAAACAGTTCTTAGGGGGAACTTTCCATTGCCATTCCATACAGTATCCTTTCTAACATGTGTTTACAAGCTATTTTGAGCGATTTATATTAATTAGATCAAATTTCATTGCCATGTGACAATGTACCCCTCATCAACTGTATCAGTATATACCAAGTATGAAGCAGTTCAGACATTTAGGAATTTTACTTTAAGCCAACCTACTCATTAATATTCCTGTCATGGACAACACAAACAATAGGGCACATCTATTCATCATGGGGCATCTATCTGTAATATATGACAGAATGTCATTGTTGAGATATCATGTTTATGACCATGCGGCCACATCACATACACACACACTACTCACACATATGCCAACTCTGATCGCAAAACTCTGATAAACAGGACACAGAGGAATAACATAACTTCTCTTACAGTCCTCTCTAAAATGATATTTTCTTTGAATATTTTACCTTATAGAGATTAGATCACAAATGTTGCAAGGTGCTTAAAATTATCAAATTGAAAATATATAAATTACCTGAAAAATCAATCTCAACAACTACTGTAAACATGTTATTGCAACGGGACTTTTACCATTGAGTGTGCCTTTATATTGATTAAAAACTTGTCATTTTTTTTTAAAACTTTAAGACATATTATTTTATTTTTGGGAGTACAGTAGCCTACAGTACTTAATACTGTACTTACCATGGGATGTTTGCATGGTCTAATGAACGCCTTGCTTTCAGGAACACTTGATTAACTTGAGTGGGTGTCTGACCACCTGAAAAAAAATATAAAGCAAGAGACAAAATGCTACAAATTAGTTGAGACAAACGTGAAATCAACAATAGAGTTGACTTTAGTAGTGGCTGCATACCGTGGTGGTAAATATATAGCCTCAAATGGGTTACTTGGGTACTGTATGTTGGCACAAATACTTTAGGCCTACAAATTCAAATTACATTGGCTTCATCAAATAACATTATCAATATCATCAATATGTAACCGCTTGGTTCCAACAACTTGATATGTAGCCAAATAAATATACAGGGGGTTTTGTTGTCAATATGTACATGTAGGAGGTTGCACATATTCTCAAATTAAAGGTGGGGTTGCAAGTAGCAAAACCTAACCTACCAAAAAAGTCCCATTTTCAATTGGCTCAGTTGAACACTTTTGAAACTATTAATGAACACATCCCTGTTGTAGTTAAGTTCAAATACAACTATTAACACCTCAATGAGAAAGTTTACTAACATACATGTTCATTTGTTTAGGAATCTGTGATTTCTCTGTGTCACCGGAAACTAGCAATTTGCAACCCTACCTTTTGAGTAAAATGTTGTGCACCATAGGAATATGCCTACTGTACTACATTGTATTGAGAGCCATTCAAGTTCAATGGCTTTCATTGATCATACAGTACCTTGAACTGTCGTGCATTGCCAATTTGCCAATATTTATATACTAGCAGTATTAACCGCCTACGTATATGATAGTACTTAGCGTACAGTACTGTACATGTACAGATCCAAAGATCTCAACTTTTTCCTCACTACTGACCCCTTGAGGTCCCTTGGATTGTTCTACCTACCCCACTGATAGAGACCAAACATTATCGGTTAATGGTAGTGTTTGGAATACTTTTGAAAATTTATTACATTCTATATTATGAAATGTTTAAAAAACCCATGGTGTATATAATTACCCCAATTGCCTAACACTTTCAGAGCCTTCACCAACCCCTCGGGTCTCCTGATGAATTGTGGTTAGGCTAATAATACTCTGTACAAACCATTGAGATTGTGTTATATGTGCGGTTTATAGTAAACAAAACTCCACAAATTTGCCTATAACTGTTTGGCACAAATATTCGGGAGTCAAAATGTAGTTGGAAGTGTCTATACCACAACAATATATAATCTGTTTTTAAACAACTTTTTTTCTACACAATATATCTCAATCTAGTAATCTACAACTCTATCGCTAACAATTAGTATCAGGATTTTCTTCAAACCACAACCACCTTTGCTCAATGGTTCAAGGCAACTTAGGCTTAGTAAAAATGTTTTACTGTTTCAGCTGTGGAAACAATACAAGTGCAGGAACGCTGCTTTTGTGCGACACAGAAGGTTACATCGTGTTCTATGAAAACATGCAGCCATTTGGGTCAGTTAGTTTTTGGTGCACATGTGAGAATTGACTCACTTTGACCCACAAAAACAGAACATTCATTGAGGACACCTGAACTTGATGCATCCTTGATGCACCTTTCCCAAAGGGTCATATGAAGTGTGGGTCCTAAAATTTATAGCCTATCATTAGGCCTTGTCTATATAGCCTAAGTTATGTTAGGTCTAAGTAACTTTAACCTTAGGTTAAATACAGAATACACCTATGAAATAGTGCTGTATCACATCCGGGGACAAATGGGACATGATCATGTGGACCTAGCAAGCTTAGGCTAGGCCTAACCATAACATAGGGCACCCTAACCAAATCAAACAATTTGGCCTACAGCTAGCATTAGGCCTACTGTAAGCCTACTGCCTAGGCATAGGGCTAGTCCTAGGCACAGTTAGGCCTACATGCCTGTTGCATTCTGTATTTAACATAAGGTTAAATTTATTATAGGCCTAACCCTAATACTAACTAAATAATAAAAGAAATGATAGTTAGGCTACTGACGTAAAACAAACGCCATTTCGTGGTCCTTGAATGTCTCCATGCCCTGGTCAACATTATCACACAAGGCCCTCAATCTGTGTAAGAGAGCATCGGCAGAATTGTCCAAAATCGTTCCTTGGAGCAAATATTCTTGCAAGTTTGGCCCTCCTGGATTACCCACGGGACCCAAATTTCCTTGTAGTGAAGACGACATATTAAAACTGCCCAAAATAATACTGAACAATTTTTTTGTTTGAGACAAAACAACAGTGAAACTTATCATAGGCTAGACCCTGTGTTTAATACAGTCACAGAAGTGGTTACAGTACACTGGCAGTAAGGAGACTTTCATCCAGGCAAACGTTGGCCTCTACAAAAAATCACCTTCCTGCTAAATAAAGAAATAACTAGCATATTGCTATAAAATATAAATAAAATGCATGCGAAGTTCCCCAAAAATAACAAATATTAAATTATTACAATTAAACTTTATCATACGCGAACGAGACTAAAGATGGCAGCTCCCTGTGAATCCCAGGATTTCTAACGTTAAACATTTTACCTGAATTAATAAAAAAACGTTAATTCAACGTCGGCTAATTTTGCAGGCAATGCATAAGTGACATGAGAGGAAAACGTCTGTCGAAAGAAGACAATTTTTTAAGATTGTAAACGAAAATTTGAAGACTCATGTCATCACTAGTCCAATCTTTGAAACTAACACTAGGGCATTATCCTCGTATATTTTGTACGTTAGGATATTTAAGAGCTACACAGTTAATCCTATTAACAAAAGGAAATCCCCCAAAATGTAACCTTTCCATGTCATCATTTTTACATGAAAGAATAAATGAAGGCAGTTTATCAGGTGTTACTTCGAAAGGTATAAGGACGTTATCAGGGAATGCATCAAAAGGTGGTAATGACGTTAAGGTTAGTAAAAATAGAGGGGGCCTAGCTTAGGCCTAGGTTATATTGATGGTATCAACAGTCGTTAACTTAACGTGATCGTTAACTTAAACATAGGCTCTAACGTTACACTATTGTACTAACTGTTAGGCTTAGCTTAGGCTTATGTTAGACTACAGTAACTTCGCTTTCGGCATAGGGCCTGGCCTATATGTTAGGCCCACAGAACTACAGTATGCTAGGACACAGAGAATGATGACAGTGTTATTGCCCACACACTTAACTGAGTGAAGCAAGCCAAATGCGAGGGCGCTCTAACTGCTGTTACTAATACGGCAAAATACAGCTAAGGCTGGTTCTTTACATACATTCTTAATGTTATATTAATTATTAAATGAGTATATTTTCATAGTTTTCCCAAAGAGATACAAACATATTCAACTAAAGTATTTCCAATATTGCTGTTTGTGGTAAGTGTGATAACCTCCAACAAGGACAACTATTTTATCAAAATCTCATTAAGTTAATGAAGTTTTTGCATTTATCACAGTAGGGCCTATTTGTATTACGTTCTTGCCGTATCAACCTAGTGTAATTGGTGCTTCGGTTTCCTTTGCTTGACGTCATTCTCCGTGTTCTAGTTCTGTGATTAGGTCTTAGACCCTAACGTTAAGCTATGCCTTAACTCTAGGACTAAAGTTAGGCCTAATGTAAGGTCATGCCTAAGGCCAAGGGAATGAAAGTCATAGATTTGCATCCAGGAAAACGAAAACACATGCAGTATTTTTTCATTATTTTTAATTTCTCATTATTTAATCTTAAATTTGATGTTTTCTCCTCGAGCGTGTGCTGCATGGACAGTATCTCGAATATCGTACGTGTGCAGCCCGCCGTAAGTACAGAAACCATACCTTCAAGCGATGATGTGCATGTATGCACATGTATGTGTACTTGTCGCACGGTGCAGCGTAGTGTGTGGGGTTGTACAAGCTTCCGATTTCACATGGTTTCATGTGTGTGTAGGTCTATGCCTTAGCTACATGTACTGCAACCGTAGGATACCATAGGATGTTTTAAAACTGGTAAATATTATTTTTTGGGGAAGGGAGAGGTAGAAATGTACGTTTTGGGACAAATAATGAAAACTTTTGCAAATAATGTTTTGGGCGGTAGCGTCGGGAGGACGCAAATCTATGACTTTCATTCCCTTGGCCTAATATAACAGACTAAAACAGTAACAGTAATACATGCAGTAAAAGGTTCATATAGGCCTATATTTCAGTGGCCAGTGCTACACTGCAAAGTTACTGCAAAAATGAGCAGTGAATTTGGTGAAAGGTAGGTTTCATATTTCAGTGGCCAGTGGTGGGCTTCCCACGAGACCAAAGGTCCACGAAACCGATAATAAAAGGGTCAACGAGACCGAAGGTGATATTTCTGCCGTCCCTGGACCACTTCTGTGCAAAATTGTAATCTCCGCGCCAACTGACAGAGGCACACCGCTCAGATAAAGTATCACGCCTCCTCACTTCCAGTTTGTTCTGTCATAGGTTTTAATAGTAAGTGCATTTGCTGTCAGGCTGTCTTCGAATTCACACAACTGTTTGAAGGATATCCCCACACTGTTTTATAGTCCTCAAATAAAGTATCAATTCCGCCATAAAAAATGCTACGCTCCACGCCAAGTAATGCAGGCGCTTTGCTATACCTTTTATAATGTGCGTTGCACCTGCAATACCACCCTCCTTGTATTAATTTTCGATCTTGGGGACTTTCTGTCTCGTGGATCCTATTTAATTTTTGGTCACACAGATCTTCGGTCTCACAGACCCTATTTAATTTTTTATATCAATTATTCCCTTAAATGTTTAGGCTCTCATTTTTCAGTGTAGGGGATGTAGGTGATACAAATTCCTTTAAATGCAGTGTAAGGGTAGGGATAGAAGGATTCTCTCCCAAGAATGAAAAATCCCTCTCAAAGAGAAACTAAGGGAGGGACATTCCCTCACAAAATTTAGAAAGTTCTGTTCATTATGCAGCAATATGTATGTCTCCCCATTTTTTTGTTCTCAAAAATTTGAATCACTAGTGCAAACACTGTTTAAATGCTTTACAATTCTGGTCCGGGTTGATAATTTTGTTTTATTCATATTTGATAATAAAAAAAACAAAACACATTTCCCCAAAATTGGTAGCCCCCATCTCCTTATAAAGCTCTACAAATGAAAGGTTCACATTATTTCTTATTTCAAACAACAAATTCCATCATTTCCTTTATCTCCTGATATTGGCTCTACAAATGAAAGATTGTTATTAATTATTAATGACAAATTCCATAATTTCTTTTTTTTGCAGGGCATTGTCTATCACTCTACATCAACTGATATTTATATGAATCTTGCATTTGAAGACTGGTAAGTACGGGGTTTGCTTCTTCATTGATGGGATCCAATATAAAGATCAAACAAAACCGTCATGGCTCCGTACTATATCTGCTGTTGATTGATAATTTAGGTCAAAGATCAGTTCAATGTGTTCAACCATGGTGTAACACTGAAAATCTTGTAAACAGTTTATTTTAGCCAAATCAAGTTGGTTTGATCTAAATATTGGTAAAAATAGATAATATATAGAAATGGATAAAGGTTGGATAAAGTTACTGTAGTGAAAAGCTCATGGCTCCACGGGATTGGAACTGCAGACCTTCCGTTGAATACAAGGACACCTTTACCAATTGAGCTATGAAGCCAACTGGTTGGTCTCGAACCCAAGGAACATGTTGCATTTTCAATGTTGGATCGGCATCTATATATGTGAACAGCACTAGTCCTACTTTGATGCAGTATCCCATCCGGAGATCAAATTTGATGCATTCCGACCTGAATGCCAATAGTAACCCACCACAGGGATCTATGAAGATGCTTTTAATATCCTTTTAGAAAGGAAACTGCAAGTACCTGTAGTGGCAATCAGTGAAATATATAGAGAAACGGATAAAGGCCAGAAATCTGGAAGTAGTGAAAAGCTCATAGCTCCACCAGGATTCAAACCGCAGACCTTTCGATGAATACATCTATCTATATATATATATATAAATATATATATTAATATCTAGTAGAAAAGATGAGGACAACATGTAATGCCTTTAAATCCAACATAATATTACGAATAGATACAACTACACGCTACACAAATTTTCGGAC
>JAODFY010237731.1:0-10017 GCA_027580055.1 Paracaudina chilensis | reverse complement strand
AGGAGCATGCGCAAAGTGGAGCGCATCGTGACGTCACTCCCAGGAGCATGCGCAAATGAAGTTGAGGGTCTGACGTACCAAATAAATTCTGTCTTCAACATTTATGGGTCGTTTACGACCCCAAATGCGAATATTAAAGGGTTAAACAGCCCACATTGGAGTTTTACCAAATGATCTAGAAGGCAATCACTGCCTAGCTCTGCTAAAATACTCCTGGCCCAGGCCTGGCTGGCAAGGTACTAACTATATAACCAATCAGTAAACCTGCTAAATATAATTCCACAGTCAGGAATCACCCTATAAGTGTAATTAACAGTTTAATATGTTTGCTCTCTGGGCAAAGTGTAATCAATATTTTTTTTTTTAGAAATTTATTAAATGAACTAAAGGATCTGTGAGTTTTGCCAGACTGGTGAAACCATTTGTATGTCCTTCGTGATATCTAGCTCCTTTTTGAGTAATAGCACATTATTACAAGTCCCTGGATTTCCATGTGAAATTCTTTTTAATATGTAAAAAGGCCTTGAGGAATATCCGCTGTCATGATTGATGAGCGTGGTACAATATATATTATATTATATAAGTTGGCTCTGCATGGAAGAGAGTTTACCCCAATAGCGACATTTATGTGAATGGATAAATGCATGGTTAATTTAGCAGTGCTGTGGCGGCCTGGGGGGTGGGTGGTTCATGAAGATATTATCAAATGTTTTAATAACTGATCATAACAGTAGATTAAAGGGATAGATTACAAGAGGGATGAAGTATAGTCCTTAGGTGAAATTTGCTGTAAGGCGGTTTGCTGTAAGGAGGTTTGCTGTGAGGAGGTTTGCTGTGAGAATGTTTGCTGTGAGGATGTTTGCTGTGAGGAGGTTTGCTGTAAGGAGGTTTGCTGTGAGAAGGTTTGCTGTGAGGAGGTTTGCTATATTTGCTGTATCTGGTCTATCATATATAACAACATGATGGCAATACATGAAATTACAGTATAATGGCACTACATTAAATTACTTTATGACCGCAATACATTGAATTGCAATGTGATGGCACTTCATTAAATTACAACATGATGGCAGTACATTAAATTACAACATGATGGCAGTACATTAAATTACAACATGATGGCACTTCATTAAATTACAACATGATGGCAGTACATTAAATTACAACATGATGGCAGTATATTAAAATACAATATGATGGCACTAAATTAAATTACTATTTGATGGCAATACATTAAATTGCAATATGATGGCACTCCATTAAATTACTATATGATGGCAATAAATTAAATTAAAAGTATGATGGCACTAAAATAAATTACCAAGTGATCATTGGAAATAATTTTCTTTTAAAAATGTTCTTTTCTCTCAAGAGTTCATTGTTCTAATAATTCACTCTCTTTGTCATGCTGAGTATATTTATTTTGGCTGGAGGCAATTGGAAGAAGTTTTTTTGAAGTTTATGCTGGAGAGGCAGGTGCTTAAACTTGTAGTTGTTGTTTAATATGAGGCCAGTAATTTTAAGCCTCTTGAATTAAATATGATAGCCTTCAGCCGATCATTCACTGGAAACTCTTAATTACTGATTAACAAATGTAACTGTTAGTACTAAAAGCTGCACGTTGTTTGTAACATAGAATAGCACAAGCTGTACAGTGTGGGTTATGGCATAGTTAGATGCATTTTGGGCTACAGCATGCATACCATCCATCTTGTAGCTATAACAAAGAAGTGGCGCTCATGTAGCCTATATGAAAACTTTTGTATATAATATGCATAACAATAGTATTCCTATATTATTACAATTCCTAACCAGTGATACAATTCTTAGAATACACCATGCAGACAATAGTGTAGAATTTTTTTTTTTTAAATGGTGTGTAACCCTTTTGTTTTGGTCCAGGAAGACTTTGCTTTGAGGTTTTGATATGAGGTAAGTTTATATACAAAGTAAGTTATATCAGGTGAGACAAGTATGTGGTTTATAAATTCCCAAACCACTGGAAGTTTGGGTGGATTCAGCTTATTTAAAGGTGGGGGAGCGCGTAGGAAATTCATGTGTTTCGCGTGTCACGCAAAACCCACAGATTCGCCAGTTATGTACATAAAGGTTAAATTGTCTTGTTGTAGTGTTTATAACTGTATTTAAAGTTGATATACATAATAGAAGTGTTCAATGGAATTGTTTCAGATTTGCAAAAGAGCCTCATTGTCGTATGCTACACATACAATGTGATATTATGTATATATTGCTAATGGTATTTATTTTGGCCTATTGTAAGTTGGTGCAACCTTGCCCCTAAAACATGCAATTTCACATTAAATGGCAAATATTGCAAAACTTTCTGGTAACAGCAGCTGCGTGCATCTGTTCATTACCTCACACCCGGTTTCTGTACTTCTCTGTGATGTTTGCAGTTTAAATGTCTGCTTATCTAAAGCCAGGTGTTCCTACTGTATGTTTGTGCTAATATATTTCAGCCTACTTCTGTTCAAATACTTCAGTTGATAAACAAGTACAGAGATCTAAAACATGTTGTCAGTGACAGCCTGACAGCTAGGATTTAAAGAGGGGAAACCTTCAATGTAGTAACATTTATCCATATTCAGTAGAGCTATAATGTTATTAATTTTTCCCCATTCAAAATATAATCCAGTACTGATTACAAAGGGTACTTTCATGCCTGGTTACTTGGGATATGCCCAAGTCACATTGCGTGTCTACGGCAGCCATAACCCTAAAAAATTGCCATAACTGTACGGTGGCCGCACGACGGAATTAGCTGTCCGTGAGGCGACCTCAAGTTTTTTTACGGTGGCCGTGCCGGGCCAGTGAGGCCACCACGTTCTTTTTGGGGTGGAAAAATTCTGTGGGGCATCCATATAAATTGTACCTCACGCTGATCTTGTAATCCTCGTCACTTTGCAGCCACTGCACGTCCACCCTACACAGCCGAACACTAGCCGTGCCAGATGCCTTGTGCTCTTGACTGGGATATATATATTATGGGTACTTTCAGGTTATTATGCATCTCTCTCTGCATGAACAACAGCACTGTACAGTAATAAAGATGGCTCTCATTCCACCAGAGAGATTGCGGCTGGCACAAAAATAATGGGAGTTCTGCAGTTGTACAAGGGTACATACATTGCAGGGAATTTCCACACCACTATCGTGCTTACGGGCCGCAATGCGTGGTGTGTTTACAAACTGTGTGACTGCCTTGTGATTTCCTTGCGACTGCTTTGAGGTTGCTGCACGGTTTGGTTACGGCTCCTGGATTAAGTTTTCTGACTTCAAAGATCGCCGCACAGGCACCGCAAGAAATGTGAACACTACTTTGGCAGCCCACAAAGCTGTACGATCTTGAAATCCCACCTCAGACAGAAACCAGAGACCGCTAGACCGTGCGGCGGCAGTACCAATTGTGACCTAGGCAACACCCACCTTAAATTGTGTTATGCACGATCTATACAAAGTCTTTAATAAAATCCCTGCTTTACGTACTTGAGTACTCGGGTACCTGATTACCCACCTGAAAATGTGTTACCCATCATCCATCCAAAGCATTAAAAACAGCTGTTTTTAAATAGGGTACCTGATTATCCAGGTATCTGATTACCCAGGTAGACCCACCTGAAAGTGTTAACCATCACTAATCCAAAGCCTTTACACCAAACAAATAATTTACATAGGGTAGCCGATTACCTTTGTAGCTGATTACTTGAATAGCGATCTGAAAATGTTATCTATCATCCATTCAAAACCTTAAAAAAATAGCTGTAGAACCACTTGAAAAAGTGTTAATCATCAGCATTCCAAAGCCTTTATACCAAACAACTGATTTACAAAGGCTGGCCGATTACCCAGGCAGCTGATTACCCGAGTAGCCATCTGAAAATGTCACCCATCACCCATCCAAAGCCTTTAACAAACAACTGATTTACAAAGGCTGGCCGATTACCTAGGTAGCTGATAACCCGAGTAGCACTACCAACTCGAGAGCCTCACTGATTACCAGAGTACCTGATTACCCGAGTACCCACCTGAAAATGTGTTACCAGCCATCATCTATCCAATTAAATAGGGTACCCAATTACCAAGATAGCTGATTACCTGGGTATAACCACCTGAAAGTGTTACCCATCCATCACCTATCCAAATTAATTAAGCCTTAAAAATTATTACCCATCTGAACCTTAATTGGGTGAAAGCATGCTATATCCATTTGAACCCTAGCTTAAGGACATTTGATCTGTAATCATTCATGAGCTATCTATCAAGTTCAAACATATTTCCTGGTTTACATACTAGTTTTCAGATATGTATTTCCATTAAGGGAAACAGTTAAAGATTAACGGAAAGAGTTAAAGATTAACGGTAACAGTTACAAGATTTCAAAGAACTAAACCTGTTGACCCCCAAAACTATGTCATTTACCACACCGCTCTACAAAAACACAAGTATGCTGCTTTAAATGCACTAAAAATGTTGCACTACCTTCATTTAATACTTGGGGGTGGGGGGAGTAAGTTGATACAAGACAAAACTTGGCACCACCTTTGCATAGTTTCATACAATGCCTCGTAATTCTGTCATTGATTGTAACCCTCACTGTGTCCTCTGGATACCCTTGACATTCCTGTGGTTGCAGTCCACCCTCATTACCACTGATTTCAGTAGCAATCCTCTTACCCTCCCAGCCATTTAATAAATCATGTCAATAATAATGTGTTGTTCCCCTTTCCTATATATGTGCAGGGATTTCTGTTCAAATGTTTATCATCCATGCTGCTGATTTCCTTTCCCTCACCCAGTGGCAGCTTGGCTATGCTATTGGTTTACTGGCTGAGGCTTATTGGTTTGACCTTTCTCATTTGATAAGGTCAAACATGCAGTGATAAGTCTGTGTGTAGGATTCAAGGCCGTCCACACTCAGTCATTGGTATTCAGTGCATGTAAGCCCAAAAGGAAACTCATCTTGCTGGTGTGTGTGTGTGACTGTGAGTAATACTGCCAACACTGTAGTGGTAGTAGTAAGTACACAGCGATCGCACCAGATCACAGTAGCCACCGAGTACAGAGTACTGCTTGAACATGCACAGGGATTAGTTGGATATTTATACGTGAATGGCCCACCTTCTATAGGATATTCAGCATCGTGTGATAACTAAAAGTGGGAAATCGCTTTGTTAGTGTTTTAATTCTTTCTGGAATTGGGGAAACTTGGTGTTTACTGTTTTACTTTTCAGGATCATAGTACTGGTAGGTGGTATATTTTCAGTTCATCTCTGCTGTTATTTCCAATGGAAGTATAATGCCAGCAGCCTATTTTTGCTGTGTGGTATTATTAAAGTGGTGCTGCTATTAAATCAGTCAGTAAAGTCAGGTCTACATAGGTAGTGAGTGGTGAATTGTTGGTTATAGCTTGTATTATTAATGTTAATGTTTTTTTTTTTTTAGTCTATATGGCAAATGTAGGTTTACATTATTATTAATGCACGTGAGTTTGCAGTATATGTCAGACAAGGGGAAATGTATACGACTCCATTGAAACTTAATGAACCATTCTCAGGAAATGGCTGAGTTTACAGAAGCTTAAAAGGTTTCATTACTTTACAAATGACAGTGCACCACTTCAAGAGGTAAATTTTGTGGTTGGAAGTAATATAAATGCATTATAGCTTGTAATATCAGTTTTTTGAAGTGCTTTATATATGGTGTGACTGCCATTTTTGCCTATTACAACAAATAGTTGCTTGACAAATTTAAAGGGTTAGAGGGGAGGAGGTGGACGGTGGGATGTTTATATTATAAATGAATTCAGGAAAGTTTAGTGATAACAGTTGCCTGGGCAGCAAACTAAACAGGATCATGCATACCCTTGGATGTTAATTCTGCTTGTAGCATTGGCTGCTTTATTACTAAGTGGTGACATGGAGTGACTCCTCCATGTTCTGACACCCCTATCATGTTATGACACCCCTATGATGCAACACCCTTACATTTTGAACACCTCATGTTCCGACAACCCCATGTGGTATAATGTCGATGGATCGGCCCCTTTGCATTTATCCTCACATCCTGGCTGGACTAAAATATTCTTGCTTGATAGCTGTGCACTGTAAGGATGTTTTATTTTACACTGTCTTTACTTTGCCAACCCCTTTTATTTTGTATTTGGCGTAAGATAGGGATGTCGGAACATAGGGATGTCGGAACATAGGGATGTCAGAACATAGGGATGTTGGAACATGGGGATGTCGGAACATATAGGGGTGTCGGAACATAGGGGTGTCGGAACATGGGTGTCAGGACATAGTAGTTACTTCAGTTATCACTGAAGTAACTTTTATATATTGTACATGGAAACTTACACTAGATTCATATACATTAGAGCAGTGTAAATTATGCAGTAACTAAGAATATGAAGTAAACAGGAATGTTAATTGACATAAATGTTCCTATGAAATATGAATATTGCCAGGTCCCAGAGAACCCCCCCCCCAAAAAAAAAATACATTGCATTCATGAAATGGCCCTCCTGAATTTTGTTACTGCCCTTTAATAAAAAATAAATTACCCCCCTTGAATACCTGGCAACAAGCCTGAATAGTGGTGCACTAATATAATGACCCCCCCCCCACCCCCAAAAAAAAATCCCAAATGACACTTTAGTCACTCTTGTTCTGGTTTTGATAAACCAGTAGTGTGTAGGTGTCTTAGGTGACGATTGAAACATCGCGCTAAATGGAAAAAGTCAAACATTGCAGCCCACACATATTGATAGTATCTCCAAGCTAAGGTTTTGATTAATGAGTAGGGTGCAGGTGTTTTAGGTGACGAAATAGGGACAGAATGATTAAAACATCACACTAAATGGAAAAAAAAGTCAAAAGTTGCAGCCCACACATATTGATAGTATCTCCAAGCTTATCATATTTGTTCCACCTAAAAAGACTGTTAAACTTTCTACTTGGAAGAATGATGTGATGTTATCTGAGAATAAGTTCCACCAGTGTTGTAGCCAGTATGCCAATCAGCACCGGTCGGGCATAGACAGCACTATAGCGCTTGTCGAACGGCATTCAAATTAAACAAGTATCCTATCGACTGGCACTCAAGCAAAGCACATTAAGCAAAGCACATTAAGCAATACAAAAAAAACTGGAAAATGTGCAAAATCATATTTACATATTTTGTTTTACTGTTACAGCCTATCAACAATACAAGTACTTTAAATGTATATGCAAGTAAGCTGGGCACAACATTGTCCGTCCTCCCATGAAATTAACTGGCACTAGATCGGTTTGATTGAGATATCACTAAATTTGCTCTTGCTATACAACACTGGGTACCATCTATGTATTTTATTTAGTTACAAGACTCATGAAACAGCACATCATGTTGCACATTAAAGGAGCGCCTGTATTTTTAGCCTGTTCATATCTCTGCAAGCGTAGGTGTGTTGGTTTACTGTTGTTGATGATGTAATTTATTTATCGTTGAGGGTGTAACTTTGTAAAACAAATAAAATAATGAACCTTAATATTGCTAAAGCCATAGATACCCTTGTGGGGGTAAAGTTTGAACCAAAATTAGACTCCAAAGATAATGTCTGTATCATAATCATAAAATTTCTGTGAAACTGCACAGCATATGAACAGTAGCATTTAGTAAAGCACTTTAATCCATCCATTCAATTTCCAGGAAGTACTGGTTTTAGAGTACTTAATTGTGCAGCCTTCCGGAGAGGGTTTATTAACAGAATGCTTGTTTATTGCATGTTTACGGGAAAAAAAAAATAGTTAGGCCGTGGGTTTGGACGGTAGTGACTTTCCAGTTGTGTCAGCATGACCAAATTAAATATCAACAAAATACAAAATAACATTGTTGCAGATTGTGCATCAGTCTCTGGCAGAGTGTGTGCACAAAGTTTAGTTGTGATAACTGTGAGAAAACAAATGAATTGTAAAAAAGATTGACATTATCTCTGGACTCACTGAAATACATCAACAAATAGCCGAAACTTCAACCTAAGACACACAATTGTGGACTGGTTTTTCAAATTGTGTTTAACAAACATTATTGTTACTATGTTGTACAACTGACCTCCTTGGTGTCATTTAAATATTTTTAAATTTATTTATCTATTATCTGTTTATTTATTTAGTGCAGACAGTTTTTAAATTAATTTTGCAATAATCTGTCCCATCCCCGAGCACCCAACAACAAGTTGATAGCTATTTCTCTTCTGGCATAATTTTGATATAAACCAATTATCGCTGGTTTGCCAGGTTTGGGATTCCCCCGTACTATGTACCCTGTGAAATGTTTAATTGCTTGGCTGAATTCCTGTTGAACAACAACCCAAACACTCATTTATTTGCTTTTCCACAATAATATGATTTCCTTCGTTCGCAGGAAGCTTCGAGGAAGACCTTAAACAAGCCCATCTTCAAACGTTACCCGGACGTCAAGTTGGAATTGGACCGATGGCAGCTTGAACAAAGTGAGCAGCACATTTTCATGAAGGCACCCTACGGGCTGTCCGGCTATCGTGTCAAAGTCTACCGAATCGGCTCCACCACCCAATGGTTTACTGCTGTCATCACCGGGCACGACCTCATGACAAGGGTAAGCATTAATTTTCTTCTTTGGCTGAGAATAATTTGGCTGCGACTCCCTTAATTTTTCGGGCAGGTACGCAGGATTTTTTTGCCAATTTATCTTATTTCAGAGCTTGTGATGCAGGGAATTAGTGTGATTGGTCAGGCTTAATGTCCAAATCACAAAGCGGATTGTGGTGTGGAAGCTATCCTCGCAAAGTGTTGATTTTGGTGAATCCAAACTTTTAGTGATGGGCTTTAAATCCTTCCACATCCAGTGATCGATGAGCTGGCATTCAAGTAGAAACATAATTGGTCTGTTTTGTAATAAAAAAAAAAGAAAAAATGTAAACTTCAAATGTTTGTATTTCGGATGCAGTGGATTTACGATATTTGTGCTTCTGTGGGATTTGACTTAACTCGGGTCTATGAATTTAAGTAAATTTTCTGAGAACTCCCGATTGAAACTCTGGATTCTGTGAGTTTTAACTGTTTTTTATGTAACATTTTCCCCCAATAATGTATTTTCAGCGTTCAATTCCGGATTTCTATGATTGTTTTCCATTTCCTGTATCGCGGTGCCTTTATTGATAACTTACAAAGGAAAAACAAATTGCATCACATACAAAAGAGTTGTATTAATTTAACTCGACATGACCTTTTGGTTCCTGTAATTAAAAGTGTTATGAACATTGCTTTGTTTCCTTTGTTTATGCATCCAGCTATGAAAAGTAAAAATCTCTTGCACAAAGTGAAACAAGTCATTTTCTATTTATTATTACCTTACATATTGTGTAACAGCATATGATGTTACTACATGGTAGGGTATATCCCCTAGTATTTGGCAATGAATGAATGAAATGCTGTCTTTTATGTTCCTTGTTTAAAGCAGGTATATAGCTATAGGCTCATTAATACAGTGAAGTTATGTTTTGGAATGGAAGATGTCTAGTTATTTTCTACTTGAAAACTATGAATATTTGAAAAATAATGATCTGAATTTATAGTGCATAATTTACTTAACTCATGTTAACAATTGGATGTGGATGTGGTCATCCCTGCCCTGCTAGGAATTGCCAAATGCTTAATCACAGTAGGCTGAGATTATGCAATTGTTGTAGGAGGGTAACATGGCTAATAAATGCCCAAACCCCCAGGTGAGTTTGGGTGATTTATGGGATAGTGGTGATTTATTTTGGGCCCCATAGGGGCCGATATGATTGTGGAACTATGAGTGATGGGAAATATTGATCTGATTATTAGATAGGGGTGAATTTATTGTGGCATAGGGGCTGATCTGATTGCTGGATAAGGGCTGATCTGATTGTTGGATAAGGGCTGATCTGATTGTTGGATAAGGGCTGATCTGATTGTTGGATAAGGGCTGATCTGATTGTTGGATATAAGG
>JAODFY010237698.1:0-10018 GCA_027580055.1 Paracaudina chilensis | reverse complement strand
GCGGGAAGGATTAGTATAGTGACCTTGCCTGCCAGTTTGTGGTTTTGCCTTTACGGTTCATGTAGGGGTCTAATTAGTACTGTCATGGCTATACCAAACATAAAACATAAACATTTAACTGGTACTTCTTCCAAATTCTAAACACTCACTCCTCAGTGTTACATGTGAGTGAATAATGTACACATACTTTACGACTCAGTATTTATACCTAAAGGATTTACATGTAGCTGTGGTTAGATGAGCACTGCCTACTAGGTCTAATGGTTAAATCACTTCATGGAGGTGAAGCCATTTTTTGCTGCCCAAAGTCTGACGGTACTTTGTAAAGTCTCAACCCCCAAGTGAATTTCACAGATGATCCCCCCCTCCCCATTAAATTAGTGATTGGTAGAAGCCCCACACATAACATATTAAATGAGGTGACCAGTCATGCCTACTCAGGGCAGGACTTGGTAGCCTTTAATAGGGCCAGACTTCACCACAAAGGAAAATCAACCTATGGGTTTGGCAAGTCTATGAAAACTCATAGATACTTCAGTTCAGGGTTGTACAAATTTATGTATCACATTACCTTGGGGTGCAAACCTCTTCTTGAATTACGTCACCCAACGTTGAAGACATTTGAAAAATTTGGTTAATTATTAGCAGTGTTTGTACAGTAATTGGTGAAATTGTTGTTTTACTTTGCACAGTATTGTACAGTAATGTCTAATTCCACAGTCTCCATGCAAAGACATTCATGCACCCAGAATATCAGGGTGGCCATCACATGCAGTGAAGGAACATTTAGCAGTCGTCGGTTAAGAACGAGACTACAAACATTTGGACAGAACAACAAGCAAAACCTTCTTCATGGTTGTCCTTTGGGACTACATGTATATATACCAATAATAAGTAACTATTCAAATGTGCTACAATGCTAGAGATATTAAAAAAAAACATTGGAAATCTGTTCCGAAAACAATCTGAATTCTGAAATGATTTGAAACCACAACCAATTTTAAAACAAACATTTGGTTTATACTCCTGCTCAAATTGTTCCAGTTGGTTTACTATTAGTACTATAATTGTATTAACTAAGTACTATAATTTTAACTAAACACTACAATTGTAACAGAGTGCACAGTTCACCTAATGGATCATGACATATATAGGCTGCACTATCCCTGAACTCACAAGACATGAGCACCAGCTGCTTAAAACCGTTACGGAAGGGCAACTTGTACAGGAAGACACAACAATGATTGAACATCAGATTCAATTTCTCTATTATTGTATCGTTTATATAGAAAGTTTGCTTTTCCACTGGACTATAATATTCTTTTAACTGTCTGTTTTGACATTCGATACAGAATACTGCAGTAGGCCTCAAGTCTAACATTACCCAAGGATATATATATTATATATATATATATTTAAATAAAAACTCCCTCTGCAGCTTATGCAACAAGAAATGAATTAAGTTAGAGCTTTTATTTTGTCTGGAGGCTCTAGCTTGATGTTCTCCCAACCTGTCATAATCGTATCACAATGGGGGCCTTGACAGTTGTTCAGGCTCTCTAATTGTCAAAATTACTGAATCTCGATGGTCAATTCAATTCAGGGTTTTCGTCTCTTATGGCTCATCTATGAAATAACATGGAAGCCCATTTCTGTGCCCCTGCACCGTCCAGTTGATTAAAAACATCACAAAATTGGTCTGATGTCTGCAATGTTAAAATGATGGCAGCATTTATCTATAACTTGTAAACTATACATGTAAACTCGGTGTAAGAACTTACATCATTTTCAAATGTGTACAACCAGGTGGCCAAATTTTGGTGGTCCATCAATAATTTTTGGTAGCCCTGAAAATATATTTAATAATTTTTTTTTTGTCAAAATAGGTTTTACTGATAAGGCATTGGAGCTGCTCCAATCTTCCATTCCAATCTTCATCCCACATCATCACAAAATTTTGCAAAACAATGATAATACAACAAATAAGAGCAGAGGCTCATACCAAGTATGGCCAGAAATGGGAGTGATAACTTTGTTATGGTCATCTACTACTTTAAGTAATTGAGTTTTTACTTTCTGAGTAGAAACTTCTTTCGGAGTAATAATTATGAAAACATTTCAGCAATGTACATGTAACTCTGTACTTTACTAGGTTCAATAGATATAATGGCCTCTGTTGTTAATACTCAAATTACCATTAACCTGAAATCCATGAACATCCAAAATGAATTTCAAACAGTATACCCAAAGTTCATTATGGCTTACATTTAACTACAGTATGACATGGCCTGATATCCATGCTACCATGTTTTGAAAAATTTTGAAAAAGATTTTATGACATTTATATATGAGTATGACCTTTAAATTTAACATGAAATTTCTGAACACTCCAAAACAAGCCCTACACATGGAACACCAAGAACAATGATAATGGCCACATTGATGATCTGTATTCAGCAAGCAAAACTTATCTACTAAAGGCCAATTGAAAACAAAAGTGCATCCAGTGTTCTCAAAGTTCTACATTCTCTAATCCAGTAATATATGAAAGAAGCAGACTTGTAGTATGTCTGTACTCGTACTCATGTCTTGGATAATTTGCTGTACCCGTACACTCATGAAAACTCAATTGTACTCGTACTCAGTCTCATACTCATGAATTTTGTATTGTCACTCCCATTTTATTATGGTCAAAGTCTGTATGTATGGGATCATTCTCAACAATTATGGACAGATGGATAGATAGATCTAGATAGAACGATGTAGCAAAATCACAAGAGCTGAACCAGCATAGCCGGTATGAACTATATGACATTTAATACCCATCTTCTAGCCTAAATTTGTTTTCATGTACTGTACCAAAAACAACCAGGTAGAATTATTAATGTGGCAAGTTTTGGTTGGCCCTCAGTAAATCTGGTGGTATGCATGGGACGCCTCTTAGTTTCCAACACTGACACTCAAGTGGGATGTACTTGAACTATGTACAGTACATGTAGGTTTGGTTCTGTACATACATTATACATAATAAATAGTATTGTGCATTATAAGCGTGCATAGAAATGCATGTTAGCATGGAAACATCTTTTTACCTGTATGCACTGACAACTGGTTTCCATGGTAACAATTAAGTTTGGTTTACATACAAAACAATATTGGGCTTACACATTTCATTATATAAAAAAGTAATGAAATGACGTGTATTCTTAGAAATAAAAACCAGTACAGTATAATAACCGATTTGCTGTCTGCAATGTTAAAATGATGGCAGCATTCATCTAAATGAATAACTTTGTACTGTAAAGTACTGTACATTTAAACTAATGTATGATGTACTGTACATCAAGTACAGGGATGTTTCTGGATTTTTACATGTACATTACATAATACATTGTAAAGTTGTGCATAATATAGAATTGTGCATTATTTGATTTATTTTATCGCAATAATATTTAAGATGCCGCAACATATTCCCTAGAAATATGCAGCCCGGCTGCCATCTTTTTTGATGCAGCGTCTCAATTAATCCATCCCCTCACAGGTCCCCATTTATACACCTCTGTGAAGACAGGCAAAAAAAAATAGTTAGGGCTCGAACCTCGGAAAAGTACTGTAAGCCTCAGTTATCAATGCAAACATGTTACAAATTCTGCCATGGCAATTTAAGTCATGTTTTAGAAAAGTCAGTTTTAATATGGTAGTGTGAAACATACAAATGTGTACTGTAACCATGCCTGGAGCTATTCCTGTAGTAGCGCCATGCTGTAACTACCAGTCTAGCTGAGCACATAAATAAGGTAGGCATACATGGTATTATATACAACCATAGCAGTAGAGAAGTGAGGTTGCAGAAGTGAAGCCTCCTCCCCCCAAGAGGCCCTCTTCTTTGCACCAAACTGAACCTATCAGTTGAGAGGAACATAATCTTTCTGCAATATTAAAAATGAAGTCACATATATGTTATAAAAAATATTTAAACATCTTAACCTGTAAACCTCTAATAATCTTGGTGTACATATATATACTCACCACATGGTCATCACATGCTGTGTACTTCATAAGAATGTCGATGAATGCATGGGGGGTGTCAACATGCATCTTTAATATTGAATTGGCAAACCATGTCCACGCTTCACGCTTCATATAGTGACATTGAAAACCGAACCTTCTACGAAATGAAGGTATACTTTGGCACAGCTGCAAAGCGAATTATATAGCTAGGCTACTTAATAACCTATTATTAATACATGACTTGACATCCACTTAATCTCAGTGCAATTAAGTCTCTGCATGTGCAATCTTGTAACATTAATGATGCAATGTTCAGGGGTCTGGGCAATGCATTTCGATTTCCTGCAGATAGGCGTCTTATTGCCCAACACCGCAGGCCTGAAGGAAAGCATTTGGTTGGGTCAGTATCTATTTAGGTTTTAGTCTCAGTAACTGAACTAATTAAAGACTATAAATTACAACTGATTACGAAACTGAACTATAATTCCTGACTTACTACAACACATCAGGTTTGGTCAGGTTCAGATATGAAAGTTGTATCAATACTGAGACTATCTTGTGATTAGGCAAAGCCCCATACGTAAGACAAATGAGCTAAGTACCAGTCTAGCGAATTTCTAGTCCACTTGGATCGAGTTGTTTACCTTTAATAAAATGACATGTTGCGTGAAACCTTCTGAAACAAAATCAGCAAGCTAGGTATAGCTAGTTATGGACTATAAATTCATTAAACTCCCATTGCATGGCAGACATTTCTTCCATTGAACATGCCGCGTTAATTAACAATGTGAAATGTAATTATACACCGTGTAGAGGTTGAATGTCCTGATAAAGACAGCTTTCTAACTGTGACATATTATTACATTCCATGTGCCGCTCAGCTGTGCTGCAAGCATATGGGAACATTATGAACATATTCACGACTGGACTGGGATCTGAATCATATTTTTCAAGCACTGTTTCCATTGCATGAGCATCCATGCAAAGGCTCCTGGAAATCTTAGTCAATTTCTTTGTGTTACAACTAGTACTAATATATTAAAGGGTGTACCCTATGGCTTATAAATCAAGCTTGCCAACATGGGGTTTTACAACCTGGGAACTCTGTAGATAATGAAAAAGCTTCCAATGCGTGTTAGTACTATGTCTGTATGTACAGTATAACTTCATAAAATGAAAATAATCGGCTTCACCAAAACAGGCTATGTGGTTTGGTATGTTTATAGGCGACCTATTTAGCTCATAACCTGTATTAGGGCATAATCCTATATTACTGTGATCATAATCTTATATAACTGTGATTTATTCCCATGTATTATTTTAAAGTCAGAGTTTAAGCTTTAAAATATGATTTTTTTTCTATTTATAGTGTTGATGTTTCAATTATTGAATCATTAGTTGGTCACATTAAAAACATACTCTATTCATTTTGCCAATCCTATAAAGCCGGATACACACGGACGTCAAAAAACCTGAAACAAAAACAGCGTTTTGTGTTTTGTAACATTTGTGCGGTGTATTGGGCAAAAACAGAAAACACATGTAAAAAGCACACATATGATGCAGTCAAGGGAAAGCCTCAAGTTAAAATTGGACTTACAAAACATGTGGTTGAACGTCCTGTCAAATTTTGGTAGTCTTAGACGACCATTAGAATCCTTCCACTGTGTAGATATCGTAGGTTACATGTTTATAGTATAGACCTGTGAATTCAATTCCATGCAAGTTGTGTAATGTACATATCAACATGAAGTGAGCTAACTACATGAAGGTGATTCAAATTATAGGCCTATCTTATCCATTAATTCATTTGTTATAATTTCTATTGTGAAGTTAGCTATATACATGAAGGTGATTCAAATTATATCTTATCCATTAATTAATTTGTTATAATTTCTATTGTGTAGTTAGCTAACTATATGAAGGTGATTCAAATTATATCTTATCCATTAATTAATTTGTTATAATTAATATTGTGTAGTTAGCTCAATTCATGAAGGTGATTCAAATTATATCTTATCCATTAATTCATTTGTTATAATTTCTATTGTGTAACTATTTCTAGTGTATACAAGGGTAGATCCATGAGCATTTTTTGGCAGTCATTTGTTTTTTTTTAAAGATAATGTTGTTTTTAGCTTTTTTATAAATTATAATGTAAGGATTTTAACAGGAAACAAACTCAGCTTCTTAAAGTTTGTTGTGTATATTATTTTAATATATTTAAATTAATTGTAATGAAGAGGAGAAACAAGAGGAGGGTGGAGAACGCCTTCCTGACTCAGCCAAGAACTACGTGTACTTCAGCATGGCAGAGCAAATTTGCATGAATAACTGACATCGATACATCATTTTGGATCGATCGTTGAAGAACTGTGCGTAATTAGGCTACTATGAACTGAATTGAGTAAAGTTGATATAAAGAATGGAAGGCCATTAGGGAACAATGACCATTACTAATAAATTGTCTCTCCTGGACGGCAATGAAAATAGGAGCCCAATAACACTGATATATGCATATTCATGCAGCACTAGCACACACTAGTGTATTGCCAAGTGATGGCGGCACAAACCCCTTTTACAAATGTACGCTGGATACTGTACATGCCATCGAGGCCCATGAAGGTTGTTTGCTATATAGCTATACACAAGACCATCAAGAACACATTGACTTGTTACTGGGTCAAGTGTTATGCGTTGTCTATTGATTTTTGAAGAAATCTGTAAGCGGAACGAGAGTGTGGCATGAAGAGCCGGGGTACTCCATGCAATTAAAGCCACGCAGCTGCAGACGTAACTCGAACTCAGTACCGATCATACGCGGAGTTGATTTTCTGGCCATGCAAAACGTGATGTTTGCAACAGTATACCTACATGTATATATATGTAAAACTGTTTGTGAGTAAAATATAGACATTTGGCTTTAAAGGTATACAAATCTGGCCCCAAAGTGAATTTCACAGACCTCGAGGCCCATGAAATTTGTGATTGGTCAAAGCCCCAGCCATACATAACATCAAATGAAGCTGCGCGGCCAGTTTGGCATATGTCTAGCCTACTTGAGGCGAGAGTTGTTAGCCTTCATACTTAGCCCGCTCCCCAACTCATTCACTGATCATACCACACTTGAGGTACAACAAACTATAATGTCACTGACATTAGCGAGAATTTCACCGATGCACAGATACCATCATGCCTGACCTACTTATCATACAGATGTTTGAGTGTACGTGTAATCATGTCACTCACTGACATGATTGTTAATGCTGTTAATGCTGATGTACCGTAGCTAGTAACAAATATTTATATAATCCATCATTACTATAGTATCTTTCAGAGTTGTGGTATGTAGCTATCATTTTAAAGCATATAAATAAATGAACAAAGACCCTAAGTTTTTTACCATACAACTGTACATGTACATAAACACAAACTGTACACAGATACTGTACACACATATATGGTATGGATCTTAAACTGCCATAAAATGATACATGGTAGTACGGTATATGTGTTAACAAAAGGGACGCAGGTACCTCGTAAGCTATAAATCTATGCATACACATACATACATGGTGTGCATTACATTCAGTGTGAGGACTTCATTGAAATATCCTTCATCCTAACCTTAACTTATAATAGACCATATTCCCTACACTATAATACACAATACCCTAACATTTGTCTACAGTATAGTGAGGACTTGAAGTTTTAATTGAATGTAAGTCCTTCTGAGGACCTAAATGTCCTTTGCCAGAGTCCCCAGTCTGAATACCCTATATGTACATGCATGCACATAATATACATAGTGGCTGTAATACTGCATGTACTTTGTTTAATAAGGTAATTTTGTTGAATATTTATGTGAAATCCACAAATTTTGAATTCATTCCCAGCCAGCTGCATGATCCAAAGACTCAAGAATAACATTAGTAATTTTATACTGTTTATAATCCCACAGAATTATATGTGAAGTCATTAAATAATGTACAGCTCATGCAAGCAGCAAGCACATACATGTATATGTGTGAATGTACTATATGCCACAGATGACCTTGTTATCACTTTACATGGTGTTTATGGCATTTCAATTAATCACCAACAGTATATACTTAACATCAGCCAAATGATCTACTTGACTGATGTTTCAGTTCCCCCCAAAACAGATTTAATTATCAATGTTTACTAAATCTGTCACGGTAAAAACATAGCTATAGATTGGGATTGAATTTCCTCAGAAATTTACATCAAAGGTTCGAATTGAGGTATAAAGCCTGAAATGCTTCAATTTATACATCAACTTTGTGGTTGTTATTGAGTGTTTTGACAAGGACTCAAGAATGCAGGCAGCAATGGTTTCTTTGGTAATATTGAGATGTACATAGAGGGCAGTACACCATAATATGGGATCAAGGGAAGTAATGGAATTATGGTGTGTGTTTTAGCCTGACAGGACAACCAGGTACATTTTATTTGACATGTTTTGGCTGCTTGGTCAGTACATCTGTCTCAGACCACTAGAAACACCTAATAATTTCCACTACTACATGTAACATAGGTGGCATACAACAGAGGCCACTGTGTAGTGTGCACCACATCAAACAAGGTTGTCAAACAGGGTAATATAACTTGCAAACAAAATCAAGCAAAGCTCTAACAATTTCAAACAATAACCACAAAGCTGAACATTGGAGACAGGTGATATGTTCCATTGTCATTATCTAACATCACCATACCAAGTATGAAGCTAATCGGATATATATACACTTGTGAAGATATTGACATCATAATAAAATAACTTTAAGCCCCACCCATTCATTAATATTCATGTCATGGACAATAGGACGCATCTACTTATCATGGAGCATCTACTGTACCAGTACAGCCAGATCTAGCCCATGGACCATCATTTAAAAAGAAATGTTACAGAAAATCTGCAAAACCTCTAGTTAACATGGTATGCATGCAGCTGTGTGTTTCATGTACTGTTCAGATTCTCTCACCCACAGGCAGTGCACGTACCAGCTAGGAGGGGGTGGAGGCACACAACACTTTTGTTCCAAAGCATTTCTAAATTCTCTTTTCAAATTAAAATGTGCACTTTTTAAAATTTGTCGGCTTGGTGCCCTCTCATCTCGGTGCATGCCACCCCCAACTTTATCTACTTCTACTATCCCTGTTCTTACCATGCCCCCTGCCCCCACCACAACCAACATAGCTCACCCCTATCAGTACATTTTGCTTCCTATTATACTATAGTCCTGTCCTCCATGTAATCTACTGAGAGTATACCAGTCTCCTCCGTCCATCATCAAATTCTTTCTTGGATATGTTTTTTTTATTATTATTTCCCCAGGTGACCAATGGCTGTCAACTTGTCTATCAAATCCACAGGCCCTTTATACTCCAGGGGCTGTAATTAAAATCTGGTGTTAACTTACTTCTTGTGGCTGTTGTAGAACGATCAACTGTCATAAAATAGATTTATAGTCTTTAATTGTAACAATTAGAAAGCATCTTGCTTTTCAATAAGTTTCAGTCAAGCACCTCATAAAATGTGATGCACTTCTTCTCAACAATCTCACTGCATAGGTAGTATTCGTTGTAATTATTGCTTTTTAAATTGTACATTAAAGTTGTTTGTTTTTATTACCACGGGTCATTATTAGTAATAATGTTATATAGTCATAAATAAACAAAGTAATAATTGATTACAAGTAGGGGAGCATACCACTGGGGGGCAAACAAATTTGATCTCAATATAGATTTTTTTTTATACGGGGGAGGGGAGTAAATCAGAAACAGGAGCTGGAATTCAGGCTCACCATCACCCAGCTGCAGATATGCCACTGACAGAACAATGCAGGGATGTGCCTATTTGATTCTGAGTGCCGGATATTCTGAATGTGTCCTGGGGGAGGGGTCTAAGCGGAGGGGGTGTCCCCCTCCCCTTTGGAAAATTTTCTGATTTCTCGGGCCCCTCAGATGCGAAATGGTGCAATATTTG
>JAODFY010237687.1:0-10018 GCA_027580055.1 Paracaudina chilensis | reverse complement strand
GCTCACATTGTCTGTCCAATTGCAAGACGTGCGCTCTGGTTGATTCTACCAAATACTTCCAGAGCAATCAAACTGCAAGCACCTTCCAAATTAGACAATCAATTGTCTTTCCAAAAATATCATATATCTCATTTACTACAAATAATCCTGCTATTGTATAAGCGAGACCTTTTGTCTCTACTGTTTAAATGTTCCAAGTTTCCTACCATCCTTGTCACTTTGCCGTGATCAAGCACTGAATAAGAGCTAGTATTGCTCGAAAGCTTTGCAAAAAACCTTAATGGCTGGTTTATTTACCGAATTTCAAGCCTATAACGCTATTTTGTATCTCTTCCGAGATCCAGCCATTCATACTTGTATAGCACTGTTGTTATACAGTTTTTCCGTCTACGTGTAAAATATATATATAAATATATATATATATATATATATATAAATGAATCATGCTACAGGTGACTTTAACTAACAACTTCTTGGTTGGAGATGCAATCCTGCCCATAACCAATGCACATCAAAATATGTAAGTTAATATAAAATTACTGCATTCATCAAAGCAATTGCTGAAATGTGAGGATGAAAAGTTATTATGAGACACATTCCATAATGTTTAGGATGTTTATAAATATAACCTTTACAAATAGGCATTGGACAAGCTAATATATTTTTTTTTATATTTTTACGCCATTCCAGACTGAACTGATGTCCTCCTCTGTCTCTGTCTATTGGCAAAATTTAGTTTTGAAACGTTTATGGGGAAAGTGAAACCGACCATTAAAGCTGTTTACCCACAAAGTTTAAAACTAGAACTAAAAGGAGTGTGTCATAATGTATGAACTTTCACCTACAATCGTCAACAAAAATGATGGGACAGTATGAGCAGCAACGAGCGAACTGTGGTTATATTGGTATAAGCGCACCCCCTGCCCCCCTTTCAATGTTGTAGGCAAAAGTGCTCAGAAACTGCAACATTGATACGGGGTGCGGGGTTTTGTCCCATCTATTTATGTCGACGATTGGATCGTCAACAAAAATGATGGGACAGTATGAGCAGCAACGGGCGAACTATGGTTATATTGGTATAAGCGCACCACCTGCCCCCCTTTCAATGTTGTAGGCAAAAACGCTCAGAAACTGCAACATTGATAGTGGGAGTTTATTTCATACCAATGCCCCCTTATGTATGACAATCCTACATATATTCAGAATAGTCGCATACCTGTTTCTAATGATGCTTGTATTCAGGATCTTATACAAAGTAGTGCATTAAAATGTAACCTTTTGGGGCATAGTTTCCAATATCTTCTTTTAAATTGAAATTTAAAACAAAAAACAAACAGTGCTATATTTATAGAAAAGTACTGAAAATCAATACAGAGTAGTTTCATAGGGATCTAAACACCTTTAAAGGTCCTACCATGAAGTTCCCCCCCCCCCCATTCATCACTTGGGCCAATGCATAACCATAAAATGACACAAACAATCTAGCAGATCTAACCAACAATTAAGCAGATTGCTAGAGCATTCATTGTATGGAAGTTATTTACCTTGAAGCATTATTATGTAAATACATCAAATGTTTTGCGGAATTGGTAATTTCTCCCACTTGTGGGGGTAGGGATTTGAGAAGTTTGCGTGACCAAGATTGCACCGCTTTAAAGAACTTAAGATGTATAATTTTTCTGTTATCCACATGGAAACAAAACCCAATGAAACAGGGCTACCAGCAGCCCTCTTAACCCCCTCCCCATAGAAAAGGTACTGTGTGACAGTGCCACTGGTTGCACATCCTGGCACTTTCATGTAATTACTGAAAAACTGTCAACAAACAAGTTTAATATTTAATTCCTGTAGTATATTTTGTTGAGCTATACCAAGCCAAAGTTTTCTTCTTTAATTTATTTTTGTTCAGTTCTTCACAGAGTCATACAGTGAGGGATATTTATGTAAAGTTTGAAATGTGATAGAATTGAGATTATTACAGCAGGTTGAACCTTCCGTAGTGCAAACATCTCATATTATACTCATTATGCTTCACAGAAGAAGATAAGTTGAATGTACAAGATGTATTTTGACGTTCCGATGTTTTTCCTTTTAATACAATATGAGTAGTGTAGGCTATGTGATATTCATCTGCAGATGTTGGTTTGAAAGTGCAATTTTGTGTAAAATGAATGATACATCAGGGGCATTGTAACTGCATGGGGCCCCCTAGATCTTTGGTAGCCCCCCTTCCCCCCCCCCCAAAAAGAAAAAAAAGTCTTCAATGGTTTGCGATCGCTGCTTTATCTGCATACACTGTTTCAATATTTCTATATGATATTACATTTGTGTTTTTGGCTTTAAAGTTACAGATAATGAAATGCTATGTTGTACATTCAAAGGATAATATACTCAGCGTCAGGGTGCACTAGCATTATTTGTTTGTTGTATAAACCAATTGCTTACTTAAATGCACAATCAGAGGTTATACCAGTTTACAGCGTGTACTACCTTCCCTCATATAAATCAGTCTGCATTCCCCAAATGCTCACATTTAGCTTATTTAACCTAATTTCTAACCCAGTAGTGATTACCCCTCATATAGCATCCCTAAATTGGCTAGCAACTAGTGCTGGTTTACATTGCATATTCTGGCAGTTTTTCGGGGAAAACACACGTACATCACAGCAGGACCGTTACTCCGAAGATGGAGCCGGTGAGCAAGTGCAAACAGCCGAAGAACCCGTATTTTCTCTGACACGAGACTGGCAAGCCAGTTCATTTGCGGAATCCCAAAGAGACTTTGGATGCTTCACACAGGAAGAGATAGACACGTCGAGTCAGGTTAGTGTCTGGCCACAGATTTCAACAGGGAACTCTGCCGGGAAGCAAGCTGACAACCGAGCCGACAACCCTCCGGGTCTGCCACCCCCGACCTGGGCTCGCGCACTTTGCGCACAAGTGGATCCCTTTTACAGCCAGGTCCATGGGTGCTGGGAATAATCAGCAGCGGGTACAGACTGGAATTTACTTCCGACCCACCAGATCACGAGTCAGCATTAGAGACCCCAATATCCATGGACCCGGTTCAACGCCAGGCCCTTGAGTTGGAGATAGCCGATCTAATCCACAAGGGAGCAGCCAGAACCATCAGCGAGCCACATTCACAGACCCTGTACCGTTCATCGTTCTTCCTGACTCCCAAGAAGGAGGGCCTCTGGCGACCCATCCTAAACCTAAGGCCCCTAAACAAAAGGTACATACGCCCAAGAGGTTTTCAGATGGAGACACTGGCAACCGCCATAGATATAAAGGATGCTTATCTACACATCCGATCCATCCAGACCACCAGAGATTCCTGGGGTTCCGTTACAACGGCTTCGACCACGAGTTTACGTCTCTACCGTTTGGACTTTTGACAGCACCACAAGAGTATCCCGGTCCGTCGTGGCGTACCTGAGAACGAAAGGGATATCTGTCTTCGCCTACATCAACGACTGGTAAATCGTCGCCAAGACGAAAGCAGCGGCAAGAGCAGACCCAGAGTCCACTGTGGCCCTCCTGGAGGACCTAAGCTGGATAATAAATCGGGAAAAGTTGGAACTGGAACCCAGTCAGATCCGAAATTACCTTTAGGGCTCGACTGAACTTCGAGACAGGAAGGGCTTACCAGACGGTTTCACCCAGAGGCCTGGAGGATAGACACCTTCGCTTTCCCGTGGCAGGGCCTCTCGCTTTACGCCTTCCCACCGTGGTGCCTCATACACATGGTCTTGATGGTGTTGAAGTCCTTGAACGCAGACATGTTACTAGTAGCACCGTTCTGGCTGAACCAGACCTGGTTCCCGACACTACTCGAGATTCTCGTGGGCCTCCCATTCAGCTTCCCAGCCCACGGAAGACTCCTGACCCAGAGAGGACGGCAGATCTGGCGCTGAGAGATGACCTTCACACCAAAGGGAAGAAGATAAACACCATCAAGAATTACAGGTAAGCCATATCATCAGTCCACCATGGCTTCCCAGATGGCACGACCCTGGGGAACAACCCAATCCTACAGCAGGTCCTGAAGGGTCTCTTCAACAGACGCCCTGCGAGGAGACTAGCTCCATCCTGGTCGTTTAATGATGTCCTGAGGGTCTTGGCAGAGCCCCCTTACGAGCCAATGCACAACGCCCCACTGGAGCTCCTAACCCACAAGACTCTCTTCCTGCTAGCGACAGCCTCAGCCAGAAGAAGCTGCCTTCACGCTCTTACAACAAATGTCATATTCCTGAGATTCGAGCCAGGAGGCGCGAGGCTCTTACCGGATCCCCAGTTCCTCGCCAAGAGCCAGTAGGCAACCAGTAGGAACCAGAAATTAGGCTAGATATGCTAAATGTGAGCATTTGGGGAATTCAGACTGATTTATATGAGGTAGATTTATATGAGGTAAGTACTTCACTGATGAACTCCCAAACCAAGTGAGTTTTGGTGAATTTATATGAAAGACTAAACATTGCAATAAACGTGTATAGTTTTAATGAGGATTAATTATTTTGAAGAAACAAGCTTTAAAAATTGTTGATACAGATTGTATGTTTACCATGCATGTACACTGTTTGTTAGGCAAATTATGCTTTAAAATATCTGATTGGCTAATGTGGTTTAATTGCCATAAACATTTGGAGTGTCCTGTGTATATCTGTTGATCTTCTTTCACATATATGCTGATTAGTTCTCATAAATTAGGTCAGGATTTCCAAGCAGGATCCAAACCTAAGCATTCCAAACGTCCCCTCAAAATTCTGAGAGTCACGCTAATTGATGCCCCTGCTCCTGGCAAGCCTACCTGATTCTCCATTTCAAACAGCATCTTACCACATGTACATTTTTACCACATGCTTGTGATGTACATTGATTGCTCCAGAATTTACAGCACATATCAGCCTAAAATGAAAGAAATGGAGATGGGGGGATGAGGAAACCTTGCCAGAAGGCCAGAACTTTACTATGAGTGGCCTCCTGATGAAAATTTGACATTGCAATTCCTGTTTTCACCTAGGAATCTTGTCCCTGTGATACAGTGGGTCAAGGTGTTTATGTTCTGAGATGTCTTGGCCTGTAGGAGATTCACCTCTCTGGGCTCCTCAGAGGCCTTAGATCATTCTCATCTGCATCGGTTCAACCTGTCAAATTATACCCTGAATGTGATCGTTTAAAGCGCCCCTGTCATGACGCTGAGATCCTTCTGCAGTGATCAAAGTGAAATTATTTGCTGCCTCTCCAATTACACTGGTAATAGTGATCCATCTCCATCTGCTATGAAAGTATGCCGGCGTTTATCCTCTACGATTACAGGAGAAATATTAATATAAATCAAATAAATGTAATCCTGTATATTTGATGTTTTGCTTGCTTTTTGTCCTGCTAAAGAATCCTTAAAGGCTTGAGACTCTTGCCTCAAAACAAATTCCACATGCCTGCTCAACAAAGCAAGATGACCAATGTAGCAGATTTCTAGCATACTCAGAATGATAGTAGTTTACCTTTAAAGGGTAGTATATGGTTTAGCCAGGAGTCACTTTGTGGTTTCAAGCTGATACAGTCAAATGCAGAAAAGGCATTGATTCATTTACTGATCTGAATGCCTTATTTTTTATTTGCTGGCACAATTAAGGATTTTAAAAAGTGAACTCTAACTTTGTGCAATATGCACTGGCAGCACAATTGGGGGGTGGTTGGGGGGTATAATTGTTAGTCAAGTGTTGATATGTATGAGACTGACCAATCATGAAATGTGTATGCTTATTTGTGTTAGGGTTGTTAAATTAATGCTAGAGTCTATAAAGTATGATATTTTTGTCACATAGGACATGGACTAGTGGAGTGCAAATAATTCTCATGTAAATGCCAAGTGAATTCACGTACTGGTTTATATAACATGCAT
Organism: Paracaudina chilensis; assembly: GCA_027580055.1. Classification (NCBI taxonomy): domain Eukaryota; kingdom Metazoa; phylum Echinodermata; class Holothuroidea; order Molpadida; family Caudinidae; genus Paracaudina; species Paracaudina chilensis. Next base: position 4,110 of record JAODFY010237687.1, on the reverse strand, counting down.
CAAATTTAGCCTCATCTGTGATATAGTCTATATAATGTGTAATGGGGTGGCAATGGGCTAGTGGGGCTTTTAGGTAATCAAAATAACTGAATAAAAACTAGAATATCTAGATAATTAATATATGCAACATGAGTATACTGTTGTGTGATGCAATGCTGTTGCATGAATACATGGTGGTGTGGGGGCATAGTTAATCATATTAAAGCAATCAATTTAATTTCCCAGTTGGGTTAACTCAACTGCCCTACTTCAATGAACACATTGCATAGTACTTTATTAAATGTATTGCTCCATCAGGGGTATGAATGTTAACATCATTTAAACGAATGCTGCCTTCATGGGCTGCATGTTGTGGTTCTGGGGAATCACTCTGTATATTCTTAGGGGTATGATTGATGCGATCATTCAGACATGTGACTGTTCCTCGTTATGGTCTACGATGATACAGATACCATGGTTTGCGTTTATCTGACTAGCAGACTGGGTTTCAATGTCTATTTTCTGTATAGTGACGGCGCCATAAATCAGTTCATGTGAAATGGGCATGTTCCCCTTCTTAATATTAAAAAAAATAATCGGGAGGAGTGGGGAGCAGGGAGAATCTAGTTGACAATTTATCATTGGCTTAGCTATGCAATGCAATTTCAAGCTCTCTGTTATAGGCCCCTCCCTTTTCCCAAATCCACTTGGTGGTTGTAATGGTGTGGTTTGTGTATATAAAGATGTTACAGTTTTATTGTATATTTGAATTAAATTTTCAAAATGTGTTAACATCATTTTAGATGAATGCTGCTTTCATCGGCTGAATGTTGCAGTTCTGTGTTCTGCAAGTCTTTATATTCTTTGGGGAATGATTCATGCGACCATTCAAGTGTGTAGCTGTTCCTTAATTGTTACGGTCCACGCTGATTCAGATACCAGGGGCCTGGGTTTATTCAACTAGCAGAATTGAATTTAATAACTAAAGAACTGCAAAGTAGCAAAGTCTTTCAATACATGCGAAATGCATGTTCCTATCTAGTTTGCATATGTATGTGTGTGTGATGGTTTGAGTGTGACACCTGAGCTTGTTACCATGCTAACTGAAGAACAAGATGTTGGATTGCTACCATACTTGGCGTATATAACAATCCCCATTTTGGAGCACACCATGAATATTAATGAGTGGCCGGTGCTTAAAGTATAATCCTTAAAATGTCAATATCTTGTAACCGTATGTCCGATTAGTAAGATTAGAATTCATACTTGGTATGGTTGTGTTAGTAGGTGATAGGAACAAAAAGATCTGAACAACAAATTTCATATCATTAGTTTTCATGAGTGCATGGATGGTTAGGGCTTAATACTTAGTCATTCAACATTGATCCTTACCACAATAACTCAAGAACAATGTTGGATTGCTACCATACTTGGAACATATACTGTAAGCCCCATAGTGAGAAGACAATCCCTATTGAACCTTGAGGTTCTTGTGGTCATCTGTAGTAAATTTCTGTATTATATGCCAGGGCATTCAGTAGCAATAAATACACATTAGAAATGCTCTTCAGATTAGGTACCCGAACTATCAGCTGGCTGTTATGTCTCATATAGTACTGTACAAGCTCCAATGGCTTCCATCAAATATATAATTCATATTCTTTTAATCATAAATTCTTGCGGCCAATAGGCGCCAGTCTGCATTAGGCTCACTCTTTGCTGCATTTCGTTGGCCTTGGGATGATATGAAAATTTTAGCGATATCAAGTGTAATAAATTCATTTTGCCTTCAGAGTCTATATATAACCTTTAGTTTGTCAGATAGAAATCCTCTGTCCTTAATATTGTGTCTGTGTATGCTTCACACCTCCTAAGAAATACCAGCTTAATATATTTGGCTTTGTATTGCTGCATATTTATGAGTAAGTGTGACCTTGACATAAATTCATATTATCTAGGAGTCATGTAATAATCTCATGTCATTTTCTTCAAAACAAATACCAGGTATTATTAAGGTGAATGGACGTACTGTTGTGAAGATATTGACATCTTGAGCATTTTCACATGAAGCCCCTGTATGTTATCGTGGGTTCTCATTAATATTCATGATATGGGAACCCCAAAAAATAGGGCACATCTATATACTCATCATGGGATATATCTATACACAGCGCTAAAGGACGATACTTACCCCGTCACTTAAGAGTTAGCATTCTCGACCGATCTAGCATATTACGGAGTGTGAAAAACGGTCATACATTCTCATTGACTGAACCCTATTGTCCGTGTCCCTCATTCGCCATCTTTTCTCGCTCGGCGATCTTTTCTCACATGGAAATTTATAGATATTACAATTGGAGTCGGTCTTGGCCTTTTTTCCAAGGATTTATTACCTCTGGTCAACCTTCAGCGGTTTTTGGATATATTTCCTGTCGTCCCGGGATCGTAACAGTATAAACAGTATAAAATAAAATCAGTCGAGAATGCCCAAACCACTAAGTTTTGGGGAACCTGTCAGAGAAGTATGAAGTTGATATATTAAACATTGCAACTCATTAATATTAATAATGAGAGGAAAGTTCATGGTCATACAGAAAATTTCCCATATGAGTCTAATCTGATACAGCTAGTTGCAAAGGTATGGATTTGTTGATAGTTTTAAATTATTATCATGTTTAACCTCTATCGTAATGGTACATCTATAGCCACATCCTATTGATTGCATAGGTCTCACAAATATAGCATGTAATTCCAAGTTTAAATTATCATATTTTTTTTTTACTAAAAGGTATCAGGGCTATTTTGATTACAGAATATATAACACATTGTTTAGCAGTACCGTTTTTGGAGCTAATAATATGGATTTGGACAAAGTGCGCATTTTAATATCTAATAACACCTGCATAACCCAGTTTACATGTAATTCACCTGCATAACCCAGTTTTACATGTAATTCCATCACTGCTTCTCTTTCTCTCCAAACCTCCACTGGAACTCATACCTACAGCTCGATCTACCTAGTGCTTGACCGAAACCAGTTCTGGCTACATTACAAACTTACCTTGATCGCACTCTCCTTTTTTTTTTTTCTTACACTGAATTGAGTTTTATTCTTTTCTCGCACCGTCATGGGAGTCCTCCAAAGTTTAGCCAAACATTTGCTGAACTACCCATTATATGCACACAGGTCAATGCCCCACAATATAATTTCCTGCACACTTTTCACTGGATATAATTGATTTTATTAATCCGAATATGGGGGTGATGCGAGACCTGGCACATGCTGAGCTCCCAGGAAACCCTATCCACCAATGAGAGTCAAGCGTCGAAAAAATGGAGCAAATGTCTGATTTGCATTTGATTATGCTATCTGATTGGTGATACCATAAGATTTTGAAATCTGTGCATGTTCAGGTGAAGTGGTTGGAGACTGATCAACAGAGAGGCCCCTGCATAAGTTGTCAATCACGACCTGACCTCCTTAAGTTCTCGGGGCCACAGTTTTGATAAACCAGGGAGGAATACATTTTGTATCGAAAATTGTTTTCTTTCTTACCAAAAGGCTAAACCAAAAGCACTTGGCGATGCTTGTTATTTAATTGAAATTGAGTGCGAGATGTTGGTAATAATTGGAGTGGTTTGATACAAAATATTGTTTATTCCAATATTATTAGTCCTAAAATTCATATAGTCTTTGTTGACCTAGATTCAATTTTGGGTTATTTCGAAACATGGTTTAAAACATTCTTTTATATGATGAAAATTAACTGATTGTAAGAAAATGCCCCCTTGCCAAGTGCTCTTATCTTATTTTATCTTAATTTTATACCCTCATTTCTTACTTATTGAGTTTATCTGAATTTGTAATATTCCCCCCCCCCCCCCTGGTAACCTAATTTGCATAACCTGTACAATATTGATTGCCACCATGTGTACATGCTTGAATGGATTTTTGATTCCTTGCCGAAGATAAAAGGAATCTATGTAATCACGTTGGCATACATATGTGTGTGTGTGTGACGCCTAGCTCGTAATCGGGCTATCTCAATAGGGTAAAGGTGGATGAAAGTCAAACTTGGTACGTAGGTTAGCCATATTGAGTAGATGAACCCTATTTATTTTATAAGAGGT
>JAODFY010237686.1:0-16537 GCA_027580055.1 Paracaudina chilensis | reverse complement strand
GGATGGGGTGGCGGGGGGGGGGGGGGACTTTACACACCCTATTGTATAATTCCTGGGGAATGGGATATATAAAGTGTTTTCCCCCTCCTAAGTTTTGTGGGTTGCATTTTCCTAGAAATTTTATCTGTTTGACATTATTTTTTCTGGTATATTTTTAGCAAATATCAAATGTTGCAAATCTTTGCATTTGGCAAAAAAAAAAAGGTAAACCTTTATTAAAATTGGACATTTATACTAGAGTTGAAAAACATGGTTGATTCAGGCTTTTATTCTTGATCGAGAGTAATTTTAATATGAAACAAAAAAAATAGCATGTGTATCTCAGTTGGTTTATTAATGCGATAAATCTGTTAAAATATAGATCAGCCTTAAAAAGTTTCATAATAAGTGTATAGTCTGACATTGTAAGAAGGTATTAAATTTGATGAATTCCAAAATGCAGCCAATACACAACAGTGTTGATATGCTATGAGAATGTGTCTTAGGGATAACTGGTACATTATTTACTGTTGGCGCAAGGTACATCGGATCGGACATCGGCCGATGTTACCAAAAAACATCGGCCATCGGATCGGTACATCAGTCATATCGGTCAGCCACTACTTTCTAGTGTGGGGTGGGCATTACCCCAAATTGCAGCATATAAGCAGGGGGGGAAGGTGATATGGCCATTTTGTAAGATCTGTTATATCTGCTTTTGCATGAGCATGCAACGAGAGTCCCAGGAGTCTCCTAAAAATGCAGGGGAAGGTTTCCAAAACATTATGGAGAATCTGGGTGCTTCTTTGTGAGGTCACAAATTTGGAGTTATTTGTATCCTTCCAAATTCCATATTGTTTAGAAAACAATTCCAAATTCCATATTGTTTAGAAAACATCTATAATGTTGGGAAAATTATAATTAGACTATATTTTGTGATTTTATGTAAAAAAAAAAGGGGAAAAAAATGGTTTCAGTTTAGTATGTTTAGATGAATTGTTATTCTTTATAAGCGGTGGGAACCAAGATATTGTAGAATGCATAAAAAGGTTTAGCTTACTCTGTAGGAAGCGGTGGTGTTTGTGCCAATCGTGATCCCCCCCCCACCCTTGGGCGAGAATATTATGATTGTAAAAACCAAACATTACACATCATCCTCACCCCTAAGACAATGGTACAGAATACAAACATGTACAGTCCATCAGATGTTTGAGATATAACTCACTACAAGAATATAAGTACACAATTACAAACTACTTGGTAATATTTTTATCCTGCAAAAAAAACTTTCAAATTCCAAACAATGCAACAACACTACTATTATCTTCTTAATGCTTGTTATTGCAAATTAAGTTTATTTACATATCTTTTGGTGGTATTGATTGGCCTTACCTATAGGAAAAGCAGGATTTATAATATCTCCAAAAGTTCTACTGGTGAGGGAGGGGGGGTGGTGGTAGGGTAAATATGTGGGGTGGGGGAATTGTTTCATTTTTTCTTTCTTTCACATAAGTACTCTGTTTTGGCAGAATGGGCACCTTAAAAACAATGAGCTGTTGACCTAAGAAAAAGACATTAAATGTTTAACAAATTTTTATTACAAAGAAAAATTATGCGATTATTTTTAATTTTGGAAAAAGGGTGTATTTAAAGAAAAATTTTCATTTATTAAAAAGGGAAGTTTCTTAGCTTCTTGCGTTAGTTTGTTCCATCCTTTAATAACTTCCATAGTCTTGCCTTTCATTATCCTATACCCTCGGTTCTAGTTTGGCTTTCAGTTTTTTCTCCCCCTTTTTAAGCTTACAATAAATACAAATTTGTTGATTCTCTCTCTCTCTCAAATAAAAAAAAACAATAATTAAAAAGAAAAATAGAGAGTGGTTCAAAAAAAAAAAAAAAAAGTAGTGGTTTTGCATACTTATTAAAATTTCCCCCCCAAAAAAGGGAAATAAGAATAAATTTTTTTTTAGAAGTCTTATTCCATATTTGAATAGTTCTCTGATGTGTGTATTTTGGTTTTTCAGATAATTCAAAATCAATTTTTTTTTTAAAGAGAAAAATGAAAAAATAAAATAAAAAAGGCTTTGGAGTACTCCGAAAGATAGTTGAATATGTATAAATAGTTAGATCTGGTGTATGGAGATCTGTTTTATCAGCACAGAGTCGATTGTTTTTTTTTAAATTACCATTATTGTTTTAACATTTTCCCTTTCTTCTTTTAATAATTATTGTTTTTTTTTTGGTTTTTTTTGGTTATCGCTCTCACCAACTTTGTATATCAAGGTTTCCTTTTTCCATTCGTAAAGAGAGGATACGCTGCAAAGTCCGCGGTATTCAAATTGTGTCAGAGTGTACGTGGGGTACGATTCCTAACATTTTGTCATCAATACATTTTGTAGATTTATTTTTGTTACTTCTTCTTTTAAAGCTTTTAACTATTAATTTTTAAATTAATATTTTCCCAAAACTTGGGTTGGGTGTTCCTCATTTTGGCAAGGTTATGGACCTCCTATTATAAACTGTGGACTTTTAATTTATTATTAGTTATTAAGAATTTATATTAAGTACAGTAAAACTCCCCCCCCCCACTTCTCCCATCCATATTGCCCTTCTTTCCTCAAACCCCAGTGACACAAACCATCCCTATTAACGTTATCCTCCTATACCGCCAACGATCAAAGCCTGCCAATTTGATCCATCCAAGTTCAAGAAAGATCAAGTATTGCCATAATATCATTCTGTATATTTAGGTGTTTTTTTTACATTGTATTCTTTTAATTTAATTTAAAAAAATGTTTCCCTTAACAATTTTTTTTTTCCATTTTCATATTCTTTTATTTCAACTGATAAACACCTTTGGTAATTAATTTATTGCTTAATTGCTAAACGTTAAAGTTGTTTAACTCATGTTCTTTGTATAGCACAACTCAATATATTCTGTAGCTATTAATCTTAATCGTTTGAGAAATCAACAAACAATTAATATCAGTAACTTTTCAACCTTTGTTTTTTTTTACATCCAAAACTGCCTTTTCGTAATAAAAGTAATCAAGATTTGAAATTGTGGGGTTCCAAGTCGGGATGCTGCACAGTTTCTTTGTTGTTTTTAGACACATCCATCTAATGTCAAATTATTAGAAATAATTTGATAATTTTTGGTGTGTTTCTTTAAGATTTTGCTTGCTTGAAATTTTATCAACCAATGTGAAAACTTGCCTTAATTGTCTTATATTGTCAAGTTTGCAGCTAATCACTATTCTTGCCATGATTTGTGAACAATGATTTTTAAGATGTAATTTAAATCTAAATTTAATTTGTATATGTGTGTTTTCTGCACCAGTGTTGGATTTTTAACCAGTTATAAAATGTTTGTCACATGGGTCTCAGGGGAGCAATTTTTTTTGGGCCGGTGCGAGTCTGCGTTTCAACATTGTCAAATACGCATAGTTATCAGAATTTTTTTTTTTTCATGACTAAAAAATTTAATTGCTGAGGGTGGAGACTGAGACCCTGACCCCTTGTATATGATGCCCATGCTTTGACCTAATTAACAATTCTTGTAATAATTATAAAAGTTTAAAGCAATTCAATTATTGTTCACACACATTTTCCATGGTGTGTTCTGGTGGGGGTGGGAGTGGGTGTGTGTGGGGAAGGGGGTGTGGGGGAAGGGGTGAGAATGTTTTAAACACAAAGTAATTGCTTTAATTCATAACTATTATTTATGTACCAGGATGTGGTGTGTCATTTTGCTCTGTTTAAACAAATGGTACCTTGAATATCGTTTAGTTATGTTGTATTTCAGGGGTCAGAAGAAATCAAGCAATACTTATTGATGTGTAACTGGAGTCTGTCGGAGAATCAAATTGCAGCTTAAGTGCAACCTGAGTCAACCCCTCTCCTCTGTCTCTCCATTGCTCCAGTTGCCTATTTGGTCTTTCATGCCGCTACTTAAATAGCATGCTCTCCCCCATAACCCCCCTCTCCCCCAAACCCCCATTCATTTCATGATAAGAGACTTGATTTGACACAATGGTTCATCCATCAGTTCAATTCTCCTCAATTCAAAACAATTTTTTACTTACTCAATTTTTAATTAAGAGACCAGAATTGAATCCGTTAATCCTACCCCACAATATTATATTTGGTCACACCCCCATACATACCATATCAAATTACAGCAGTCTGTATTGTTCCATCTTAAATTTACATTGCAAAAAAAAAAAAAAATCCTGGCATGCCAGGATTATGGTTGTTAGTCGTCTTGCTGAAATTTATAATAGAAATTATCTCAAAGCATCTCGTACGCACGTTTCCCTTTTAATAGCTTATAATGACACTCCCAATGATAATGCTCACATTGATTTCCATTCAGCAGTTGGCAGAGAGACAGACACCCACCAATCTAGGAGTCTACGATTTACTGACATTGCATGTTAATAAAGCTGGGTGGCACGTTCCAAAGCACATAAATGATGATAAAAACAGAAGGTTGTGTGCTGGAAAGCTCATCTTTTCCATCATTGCGAACATTATCGCACAAAAGTTTCATTTGGAAGAAGGCGCTAGGTCTATCCAAAAGCCTCGTCCCCAAAATGATCGTGATCATGGAAATGATCCAAGGGCGACACAAACCGAACAGGTAACTGTAGATGATTATTATGAAAGAGGATAAAAAGATAGACAAGACACACTGAACTCAGCATCCATATATCATGCATGATCCATTTCATTATTCCAATTTTATAGTTAATAATTTTATGTTAATAGTTTGGTCATTTGTTAACTAATGATCTCAGCACATAATACAAACATACATATTCAACAACAACCAACCAATTTTCTGCAGAAGACCACAAATCTAATTTACAAGAACATCTTATTGTCAATAAAAAAAAAAATTTTTTAGATGGCCCTTGTTGCCTGTCTGAGGTATTTCAAGCACTGCACCACACATATAAGCACTTTACCTCCCAGTTTCATGCACATGATATGTATTTGACATTTTCTTGCACTTAACATGCACTTGATATTTCATGCAATTTACATGCAGCCACTTGATATTTCATGCAATTTACATGCAGCCACTTGATATTTCATGCACTTTTAATGCACTTTATATTTCATTCACTTTATATATGTACTTGGCATTTTCTTGCACTTGACATGCACTTTATATTCCATGCACTCGACTTGCACTTGATATTACATGCACTTGACACAAAGTTGATCTATAATGCACCTGGCATGCACTTGATAGTTCATGCACTTAACATGAACTTGATATTTAATGCACTTGATATTTCATGCACTTGATATATCTGCACCTGACACACACTTGATATTTCATGCACTTTTAATATGCACTTGATATTCCATGCACTCAACATTACACTTGGTATTTCATGCACTCAACATGTACTTGATATTTCATGCACTTGATATTTCATGCACTCGACATGCACTTGATATTTCATGCACTCAACATACACTTGATATTTCTTGCACTCTGCATGCACTTGATATTTCATGCACTCAACATGCACTTGGTATTTCATACACTCGGCATGCACTTGGTATTTCATGCAATTGAGATGCACAGTATTTCATGCACTTGACATGGACTTGGTATTTCATTCACTTGGTATTTCATGCAATTGATATGCACTAGATGTTTAAGCACTTGATATTCACTGGATGTTGATGACTGGATATTTCATGTACGTGACATGCACTTGATATTTCATGCAACTTGACATTTCATGCAGTTCAATATTTGTTCTTTTGCATTTGGCACTTTCCATGCACTTGATTTGTTCACCATACCAAATAAGTTTCAAATATTTCATGCACTTGGCAAAAAGAATTTGAAAATTTTCATTGCACTTCACATCACACAAATTTCAAACAGTTGATGCACTTTCTCAACCAACTACAAAAGCTGTTTCATATAAATTGATTGCCCATCCACTGCAGAACATTATATTGTACCAATAGTTCCAGTAAACCGTTTGACACAATTTCAAGTTTTGACATTCACTCGGACATTCTTGGTGGTGGGTGGGAGAGGGGCGGGGGGTTATTGGGTTGCTTGGAGTTGCATGCATGGCCACACAATACAATATTTGGAATGCACTTTGCCACTAATGTTGTGATGTTTCATGTATGTGACCCACCACATTGACTGTATGTTGTACTGGTTTACTCCCATCGGGGGTGATGGTATACTAATTAAGTCCAATCTCCAAATAAATCAAGTTAATATTCAAGTTAATAATCAAGTTAATATTGTATTTTTCTGCATTATTTTAAGACATTTCTTAATTCAATGTTTTTTTCCTCCACCCTACCCCCTTTTTTTCCCTTTTCTCTTTAAAGACATTTTCTCAATCATTTCATTTCTTGTAATATATAGAAAGTAGGTTCTTTCCATAGTGTCTGCACAATAGTTAACCATGTGCCTGTCTTGTACATTACATTTTTTAGACTTGCCTCAAGTCCTCGGTTATATATTTTTGGACTTGCTTCAAGTCCTAGTTCACCATCTTGAACATTTATAAATAAATAAGTGCATAGTTGTGGAATGTTTACCCATAATTCCTAAGCTGTTTTGGTTTTCAATTTTCCTAAATATTTCTCTCTCATTCTATGGAATTTAATGTTTCCCGAATAATCAGAGATAGGGAATATATTGTAGTGTTTATATATATTTGGTATTAATCTCGAGTTGGACATATTTTGTTTTTATTTACATGGTCCTTTGGAGGAGGTATGAATATTCAATGTTGATTCATGGTTATTCATTATTATATTTTTGCTGTATTGATATTATGTAGTGGAGAATTATATTTGAAGTTAATGATGCATATTCATCAGGTTTAATTGATTTGATGTTTATGTACGAGGCTCTGACCAATCACAGATCTGTGAAATTCACTTTGGGTCTGGCCAGAATTGTATACCTTTTGTATTAAGAAGCAAAATGTTCATTGATGGGATTATATGGCACTGGCCAAGTTATTTATGTTGGGTCATGTTTTCTATAGATGATGGTAGAATTGGACGGGGACAGAGAGGTGGAGGGTTGGGGTAGTGATGAAGGGGTTGGCTAGGGGTAGAGTTATGGTCACATCTGCTAATATAGGGTGCTGGCCCGCCCTTGCAACGCCAACCTCTCCAAACTCTCCAAAATCCACAGAATATGGCACATAGTATATATCCAGTTCATCTTAGGGACCGTGCTTGACTATTAAAACTGGGATGCACATGGTTGTTTAGTGTCCCCAAGTTCATAGTGTCCCCGTATGGTGGATTGTTATTCCCATCAATATCTTCTAAACACGAAATAGTCGACTGATTTGTAATCGCCTATCGTAAACAAGAACTTTCAGACGGGTTTATCACTATTTTGTAAAAAGGTTTGGTATTATTGTATGATCTTGATTTATATAAATATGTTAGATGCTGTTAATGGTAATTTTTCCACTCTTTGTATGATAGTTTTCATTTTTCCTTGCCAAAATCACAAATAAATTAATGCACTTCACTTAAATTTGTTTGTTATATTTTTTTTGTTCAACTGATTTTTTTTGGAAGAAATGTCAATATTGGCAGTTTATCACATTCTCCCCGCCCAGATTAATGAGTGAGTAGGGCTTAAGAGTGAAATTCTTAAAAATGGCTTTGCACAATCATCAAACTTTACAATTGGTGTCAGATGTCATGCATTGTTGCTATGGTAACGAAATATCATCTTATTAATAATAACAAAGTATCATAGCTTATCAACAACATGTAGGACTGGTAGATGCACCATGATGTGTCTTGTTGTTTTTGGTATCCATATCATGAATAGTAGTAGAGTGGCTTAAAAATATGCAAGGCTTAAAGTTAAATTCTTAAAATGTCAATGGTATATCCGATCAACTTCATACTTGCAGACCTGCTAACCTGTCGTGTAAAAAATAGGGAGATTTTCCAAAAATATAGGGAGATTAGGGAAAAATGGGGACATTTGCCAAAACCCAACTGAAATAATATAAAACAATAGATTGAGTGTGGCCACAAGACTTCGGTTTAAGAGATGCTACTGTACAGTCAGTTTTTCTTCAACCTAAAGTAGTGTTGTCTGCTTGACAGACGCAATGTTTGTGGTGCTCTCCACTGCAGTTAACAGTTAGTATCGTAAACACACTATAGCAAACATTACATACTCTCATTCATTCATTTTTAGTGGACACTAATTTGTGAAGTGGATTTATTTTGTTTCCCGATGTACAGTAATTTGGAAAGAATAATCCTAGTTTGCTGAAAACTCCAAGAATATATTTTTTCAATGGGATGACCACAAAACCGGCAAAATGACTCATGAAAATGGGAGGTCGTGATATTCAAGTCGTAAGTCGTGAGTAAAAAACGGGAGACTCGGTAAAACTGGGAGGGTTGGCAGGTCTGTACTTGATATGTTGGTGTTGGATTATGATAGTTAAATTTCCATATGAAAATAATTAATCTCATTAATATTCATGTGTATGTGGACCATATAGCAATTCATCTTCCCCATTGCTATGACAGGGAGCTAGAGATAACCTCTTGCATGGATCATTTATCAGAGCAAACACCAGTTTTCATTGCTATGACAGGGAGCTAGAGATAACCTCTGGCATGGATCATTTATCAGAGCAAACACCAGTGGTCATTGCTATGACAGGGAGCTAGAGATAACCTCTTGCATGGATCATTTATCAGAGCAAACACCAGTGGTCATTGCTATGACATGGAGTTATGAGATAAACTCTTGTATGGATCATTTATCAGAGCAAACACCAGTGGTCATTGCATCTGAGTCATTTTATTCAACCCCTATGGGGATGGGTAACAATCCCTTCCTGGTTTTTACAATACACAAATTTCAGCCCCCCCCCCCCATTCCCCCTCCCCCAAGATTCAAGTTTGGCACCACCACAGGATGTGCCCCACTTGTGCCAATAACTTTTGGAAAAGTCTGGCCAACACCACTGTTCTTTTTCTGGTGATGGAAATTTGACATGAGGCTAGTAGGCTCACTGGATGATGAGCCATAAAGGGTGTTCAGGTCAAAGGTCATTTAGGGATTTCCTGAAAAAGCTCCCACAAAAATAACTGATGCAGACCAAATTTACTGGTTACACCCCTAATTCCAACACCCATACCTATGGAAACCTTTTATTTTTTCCCAATATTTTTAGTAAATTCAAAACACAACAAAAGGGGCACTTTAGGAACCATGAGGGGGGGCAGACAGAGAAGGGGGACCATCATCATAATTCTACATGACAATATGGTCGAAGCATAGAGGCAAGGGTGGTGCTTTGTTCTCAAAATTGGGTGGGAGGGGGAATGACCCCACATTAATGAAATTGCTGTGTGAAAAAAAATAGTCAATGGGGATATCCTCAAATAATGGGGGGGGGAGGCATCTCTGTGATAAAGGCCCATGCATAGATGTGGTGGAATCCAGTCCTTGTACAGGAATTTATCCTGTACTGATTGTGCCATATAAAGGTTTTTGTTTTTTATCCATATGATTTTAGTTTATCATGGGCAGGGACTGAATAATGTCACATATAGGTCTTTGTTTTGGACAAAGGCTGGGCCTTGTAGAGGACTGAACTGGAACTACCTTGCACTGTTTAAGAACAAGGACATGTATTTTGGAAAATAAATTACTGGGTAATAATTCTTTTGGGACAAGGATTCATTGGGCTATATTAACATTTTTGTAACATGGTCGAGGGCATCCTGAGCTAAGCACTTTCTATTGGACAAGGATTTACTGGGTTATATCTGAAAAGTTGGAAATAATTGGAATGATAACAGAAAATAAGGAGAAAACATGTCAACATGATTCTAAGCTAACACCTTTAATGACAAATATGTTCCACAATAATGACATCCAACAAGTATGAAGTATAGGGTGACAGATATAGAGAACATCAGGGGGAAGGGTAATTTACCCCAATAACCCCCCAAAAATGTTGATGATCGGCCACGAACTTGTAAATTTTCCTGAGTAAAACAATTGTATCATTACCACTTGGACAAGCAAGGACCATAAGTAGTAAAGCCCAATGGCTTTTATACTCTAAAGCTACAAATTTAGTTTTGAAAGAGTCACATTGTTTTCACTTTGTTTTGGGACTTTTCAACAATTTTCTGACACAAGATAAATACGAAGTCCAGTGGTGCCCCTCATGTGCCCCCAAAAGATTTTTTAAATTATATTTACTTATATCTTATATTTACTTATTTACCTATATTTACTTATATCTGCTAAAATGTTGTCCTCCCCCACCCCATGGCCCCTATTAATTTGCACTGTTAATTTTAATATATATAATCCAGTTTTGGAAAGAAAAAGTCTGCAATGTTATACTGATGCAAAACCAATTTACCTCTCTACTAAAATACATGGCATTTTTTCAGCTAAAAATTGTAATCTTGGCAATGTAAACATTTGCACATCTCACCGGTAGTGATTAGTGACAATTATCGGTTTACGCATATAATTTGTCGCCGAACAAAATGCATAAAACTTGCTTCTCAGCACAATTTCCCGCTGTGTGTAACAGTTAGTAAAATGAGTAGTTGTTTGATATGACGAACAATAGACTGAAGTATTAAACCAGCAGACTGAGAGATAAAGTCATATTTTGCTGTTCAAAGTCTAACAGTACCTTTGATATAGGCTTGGACCCAAAATACATTGATGACCCCCCCCGCATACATAAAGAAACTGACCAGTCCAGCAGCTCTTGAGTCTTGAGTGTGCACACATGTCCTCTTGTAAACTTGCCTTTCCTCTCCCACCACCCCCCCCTCCAACAAAACTGAATTTGTTTAACTTTATAACCAGTTTCTGAAGAAAACAAATCTGGAATGTCATATTCTTGCAAAATGCAAATTTCAGTGTACCGATGTGGAGCTGCAATGGTGTCTTCTTTCGAAATTACAAAGACCCAAATGAATTTCATGACTGCCCCCCCTCTCATACATAAAATTATGAGCTGACCAGTCTAGCATATTTTTAGCATTTTTAAAAAGGATATTCATTAACCTTAAAAGGTGGGGTTGCAAGTAGCCAAATTAACCTACCACAAAGTGAGATTTTTGGTTGGCTCAGATTTTCAGTTGGCCCTTTTGAAACTATTAATGAACACCTCCATGTTGTAATATAACTTCAAATGCAACTATAAAAACCTCAATGAGAAAGTTTACTACCATGTTAATTAAATTAGGAATCTTTGAGTTCTCTGTGTCACCGGAAACTCATAAGAACTCGTTACTTGCAACTCCACCTTTAAGTTAGATTCTTGATCATTTAGTCTGAGATCATCATTGAGCTTAATAATTTCTCTAGATGGTTTTCCCGGGGGAGGTGGTGGAATTCTTAATTTCTCTTTAAAGTTGAACAACTCTCACCCTGAGCATGCTAGAAATCTGCTAGACTGGTCAGCTCATTTGTTGTTTACGTATTGGGGCTTTGGCCAATACTTAATTTCATAAGGTCTGGGCAATCCACTTTGGGGCCAGACTTGTATACTTTTATTTAAAGGATTTCTGAAAAAAAATCTAAAATTTGAAATAAACATAAAAAAATATTGAACAATGAAATAATGGTAACATTTTTAATAATATATAAATAAACAATAAAAAATATTGAACAAAGAAATAATGATAACATTTTTAATAATATACATGTCTAGCACACATCCATACCTAAAACTAAACATATAAATAAACATAATTGCCCTTCGTAAAATAATGAAGTTTGTTTAAAATACAAATATAATATATAACAACTTTCTTTAACCAAATACTTCACAAGTAATGTTATATATTTAAATATATATTTATGTTCTAAGAATCTAAATATTTCAAATAATTTGGCAAATTAAAATTTAATGACCATATTACCCCAACGAGAAGATTTTCTCTTCAGATTCTCTGTGAAAATGAATAGTTTCCATTTATAATAATTCTAGGAATTTAGAAAACTGAGCTTTAAAATTAATATAAAAAATGTCAAAGTTGACATTTATATACAGAAGGAAAACAACAATGCTGGGGACAGGACATTTTTTTTTTTTGGGGGGGGGGGAATGTAGTTTAGGGGAACTTTATAATAGAGAAAATTTAGCGGCATATTAATATTCAATCAATCTTGATGCCAGAATCTCTTGATTTTGTAAACCTGTTTGTTTGGACGGAAACACTCTACCAACGAGGGCTTATAAAATATCAGACAGAGAATACCTATGAAAGACACGTGGTCGGATGGAACGTGGTCGGATGGATGCATTCATATATATTTTTTTTTAGTTTCAAGGTGGATGGTTATTTTTTTTAAATCTTAAAAGAGGCACATAAATGGCACTTAATAAAAATGGCACTTTTTTATAAAAAATGTCATGCTTTAAAAGAATAAATCCAGTAAAAAATGAAACATTCAAAAAAGAGGGCGACAAACTACCCTCAATTTGTTGAGTTGTTGAGATATTGATTTTTGAAATCATCCTAAATTTGAATTTCAGTTTAAGCATCTGGCCACATTTGTGATGTCATCACTGTTATATTTTTCACACTTTTTTTTTCATACCAATTTCAAAATGGTATGCCACAGTTTGAAAAAAAATATATATATTAAAAAAAAAAAATGTTTTATACAGCAGTGTGATACTTGAATATATTTCTTATAGATAATATGTTTTAAGAAAAATCCCTTCAACTTCATCATAAAGCTTCTGGATGTAATGTGCAACTACTGTGATGTCACAAACGTTGCTGGATTCTTAAAGACCTTCTTAAAGTTTTGAAATATCCTCTTTTCATCTGTGCCAGTTTAAAGGCAATCTTCTGTGCATGTCGCTTGACCTTTTATGAATCGGAAAATGTGAATCGATTTCAAACGTTCATACCTCAGCAAACAGAAATGTTATTGCTATAACACTTTCACTCTCCCCTGGCTCTATTTTTCCCCTCTTATTTGTCATCAGAACGCTTGGTTTTTCATTGGACTATTTTTTTGGCCAACCATCCTGTATATATGTACACACACAGACACATGCATCAACAGATAAGTTGGTACCAGCAATTTTGGTGTGTCATAAAAGCTGAGTTGAAAATTTTGAAAAACAAAATTAATTTGTTTCAAATTATGGCACATACAGACAGACAGAACCAGTGCATTCATTGTTTTACAAAAAAAAAAAAACAGGCTTGCAGATAGAATTCCACTAATAAAGTTAACATTTAATTGTGTGCAAGTTTATGTGTAAAAGGAATGTGTAATTATGATTGTGCTTGTTGGTAATGTGTCATTGCAAGGCTTTTGAAGAAATGTAATTACAAATCTACTTATTTACACATTTGTACAATTGCTAGTCACTTTATCTAATGCAGTGCTGACACATAACCATTGATGATGTCCATTTATATTACTAGTGAAATATGGTTTACTATTCAGTTATACACTATTGATTCCCTAGTATGTGCAGGAACACATTATTGTTATGATGCTAAGTATAGTACACAAAACAGTTGTAATCCTATATACACTTTCACAATAATTCTGCACTTAATATCACCTATACCACATTTGTTCTAAGGGATTTATTACCATTCACACTTTCCAACAGCTTTACTATCACACAGAGCTTCACACTGATGCTGATTTTTAGTATCATTTATATTCACATTTTATACTATTGTTAGTTGCTTAGTACCAATTTAACAGCAGTGCTGTAACAGACATTCACACTGATACTGATTTTAGTATCATTTATATTCACATTTTATTGCCTAGTACCATTTTCACTTCAACAGTAGTGCTGTACTATTATATACATACTTTCACAATGATACTGATTTTTGGTATAATTTATATTCACATTTTATGCAGTTGTTAGTTGCCTAGTACCACTTTCAATTCAACAGCAGTGCTGTACTATCATATACATACTTTCACAATGATACTGATTTTTGGTATCATTTATATTCACATTTTATGCAGTTGTTAGAAACCCAATACGATTAGCATATTCAACATGTAATATCATATACACTTTCACACTAATACAGTGTTTTATAACACCACATATACACAAACTGATACTGCAGCTCTTTGTATCATTATTACCTCACTGATGATAATATTGCTCCCCCCTCCTGAATGATTTACATGTCAACAACACTGAAGTAATGACCTACACCTACACAATGATTCTGCTCTTAGTACTACCATACACTCTTTCATAACAGTGAGATATATTACACATACACTTTCACAACGATATGTCACTTTTTTTCTCATTTACACTACCACAATAATGATAAAATATACACACTTTGACAATGATATGACTTGTATATCAAACAACAATACTACTTAGAAGCATCACAGATACTTCCATAATCACACACACACACATCATGGACAATTCCACAATTGTACAACTTTCACAAAAGTTCTGAGAGCCATTGAATAGTACTCGCTCTAATGTCAACTTTGCAAAAAGGGGGGCGGCGGATATGGGGCAAGTGTAGCTTCCCTTTTCTACAAAGTATGTAAGACTGCCCTATTTCGCGACTGTCGACTGTTTTGGCTTAAGCTAAAGCTGATTCACAAGATTCACAAAATGAGTACATATTTCACAATGTTACCAGGACAACAAGACAAAATAGTTAATATTTTAGTAAGTAACCTAGCAGTGTAACCTAGCAACAACCTATGCTTTTTGTTATATCAACCGCCATCTTTGAATTTGGGTTGCAAGGTCAGTGATCTTTAGACATTGCTGGCATCAAGATTGTCCTATGAAAGGAGAAAAAAAAATATATCATTCGGCTGAAATAAGCTACAATCTTGGACAAAACTCCTTGCGACACCCCCACTCCGCTGTACAATGTTGGAGAAATATTCTGTATTGGAAAAATATTCTTGTTTCCCTAGTGTTAAGTTAACCTGATGAGTTTCAGCACTTGACCCAAATTACCTACTGCTAAGTGCTGCCAATTTAAATACACAAGAATTTATATTCTCTCCTTATTCAATTAGCCTGTTTGACAAGGTTTTGAGTGTTGGATCCATGTGAACCTCAAATTACCTTAAAAATCAATGTTTCATCTACTCAATATGGCTAAGCTACATACCAAATATGAGCTTCATGTAAGTTTCCCTATTGAGTTAGCCTGATTACAAGGTTTTCAGTTTTTGACTGATGTTGACCTTAAATAACCATTGACCACTTTAAAAATCAATAGGGTCCATCTGCTCAATACGGATAACAAAGTTTGAACATATGTTTCAGTCAATCTGAATTTGCTCGCAGGTAAAGTGGGCGCATGTCCAAGTGTATGAAAAGGGCAGCACTTGATGGCGACCACGCCAACATCTTAATTGAGCCAATGTAAGTAAAGGGCACATGTGGTTGATTACATCATTTATTGATACAGACGTGTGTTCAGATGTGGTTTCTACAATTCCAAGATCCATTCCAAGATTGACCCCATTGTGACCCCTGGGCTGCGAGATACCTTTCATGATTGGTAAGCAGGCATATGTCACATTCCTCCATATTGATTCATGTGTAAGGTATTAATGTTCAACATTTTATCGCACATAGCTCAGAGTGTAAACATTTGCCTACATTATTCGGGGCTGTGTTATGAGTTCATTTTGAACTTGAGGTTTTTTGTTGACAATTACACAGCTTTTCAAACATAAATAATACAAACTTTCAAAAATGAACATTGGCAGTAAACTGAAAAATTGTGCTTAACCTTTCCGGCACTGGAGAAAAATGCAAGATTTCAGGGGGGGGGGGGAAAAAACCCTGTGAAGAAACTTTCCGAAATGAAGGGAACGTGTGAAATGCCTTCAAAGGCCTTGTTCACATATGAGAACACAAGGGGGATCATGATTTTTTTTAATCCCCCAAGGAGATCGCTACGTTGATCCTGGTCGAGATCAGGTAGGAGATCCATGGGCGGAAATCCCTGGGGGATGGTCATATATCCTCCAACTTTTTGAACAGGGGATGACAATTTTTTTCAATTGGATAACTCTTGCTTTTATTTACTATTGGTGAAAAATACATCAGATCAGCTGTTACAAAAACAAACATCGGCCATGTGTATGTCTACTATTAACTACCATGTGTATGTCTTCTATTAACTACCATGTGTATGTCTACTATTAACTACCATGTGTATGTCTTCTATTAACTACCATGTGTATGTCTTCTATTAACTACCATGTGTTTGTCTTCTATTAACTACCATGTGTATGTCTTCTATTAACTACCATGTGTATGTCTTCTATTAACTACCATGTGTATGTCTTCTATTAACTACCATGAGTTTGTCTAATATTAACTACCATGAGTTTGTCTAATATTAACTACCATGTGTATGTCTACTATTAACTACCATGTGTATGTCTACTATTAACTACCATGTGTATGTCTACTATTAACTACCATGTGTATGTCTTCTATTAACTACCATGTGTATGTCTTCT
>JAODFY010237675.1:0-10018 GCA_027580055.1 Paracaudina chilensis | reverse complement strand
GGCCACAAGGGCACATGTATAACACGAACGATGTATGCACCAGGCGCGTAGCTAGTAATTTCCCAAGGTGGGTGGGGTGGGGCGAATCCTGCCGGCAGACTATCTAAGCGTAGCGCCACCATTGGTTGGCGCGAAGCGTAAAAAAACAATTTTGGCCGAAAATGCCTCCCAGATCGCTGGAAATGGCACTTCCCAGGCCTTGCAAGTTGCATCCAAGCATGAAAATAGAGGAATTACTAGCGATATCATAAATTAAAAAAAATGCTCAAGGGGGGGGGGGGGCGTCGCCCCCCCTTGGCTACGCGCCTGGGCGACGCTGAAGCCATAGCCTTATTCGTGTAGGGAATTCCTGAATGATTTAGGGTTGAGATGTGGAGTTGATTTGTACGTGTGTGTACTCACGTTGAAAATAAAGACATATATGCTACTTTTTTTATACTTCTTCCTCCGTTCGGCCTCACAGCCTTAAGTGAATTGACAGCAGTTTTCACTTTAGCCAGAAATTCAAATACTACATCAGTATTTGTTCGCATTCTGTAGGTAACCATAGCTACCCACCCATTCCCTCAGGCCCAAGCCTCAATATGTAGTTAACGTGTATATGTTTGTGTCGTACCGCGTATTCGTGCGACACATTAACGATGAAATTACCAGCCTATTTTTTTTTATATTTCAACTGCTTTTAACATTCCTTTCACCAGGCTACTAATATCTAGCCAAGCTGTTCTTTCATCCCCGGAAATAATCCGCCTTCCCCAGGTTTAAGGAATTTCTTACGCCTATACCGTAAACGTTTAAGAGTAGTTGTGGCGGTGATCATAATCCCGCGTACCGATGTTCAAATTCAAACATAGGACCTATGTTCATTCCGTGGAAAATGCCCTTTGAAACTTTAAATCATCGGCAAATATTTATGTTTCATTACTGATGAATGGCTTACATATTTATTTTAATTAGGGCCTAAGCCTCTGGCAAAATTTGCGACATCAGTGGATCACATTGTATCCCAAAATTGTTGCGCGATGTGTGATTGTTTTCTTGAAATTTTCTATATAGCCCTATAAAATATTTTTTTAGAAACATTTGATGTACACAAAAAGATCCAGAAATGTTTTGACTAGCCATAACTATGAAATACCGTTTAATATTGGTATGATATATAAAACAAATGTAAAAAAATATATAAACACCCCAAATTGCACCGATAACGTTACAAATGTTTTCACGTATACTAGATTAATCAATTAAATGTAAATTGGTATATGACACCGATATCTTAATATTAATGAAATTTTACCTCTCTGTATTCATAATCATGTGTCGTATATTTTCTCGAATCTAATGTCAAAATAAGCGAAGCACATATATAAACAAACTAACGACACGGACACGGGCCTATCGTGCGTTGTCAGCAACTTCGTAGACAAAATAAATGTTTGAATTGACACTCTGAATGCTACTTTAATCGACCTACTTAATAATTAATGAACACTTGGAAAGCAGCCAATAACTGTTGCGTCATGATTTCGCAATACCAAACGGTTAATTGGCTCTATACCGGTATACGTTTAATAAAGGCATATTAAGTTTTTTTTTAAGACGTTTTATTGGAGAAATAATTAAGAGTTAGAGTAACATGCGTGGTTGTGATGGACATGTAATATTGTGAAATTGCTTTTAACAAGAAATCAGCGTTAAGTTAGGCTCATATATTTGTGAAATTGTGAGCTAAGTTGCTAGATAACAACTGAGTGACCAACTCGTATAATCAACAACTCGTAGCGGTAGCAATACTCGCAGTATACGTCTCTTGTTTCGATCGTTTATGAAAGTGTGTGTGTGTTTTTCTGAATTATCTAAATCTAAATTATCTGAAATTGCAGGCATTTGAACCGTTGCCGTATATACGGTATTTATTACTGGGGACATAGTCGAGGTGGGCGTGTCATGTACAAAAAACGTGACAGTACAGTACTATATAGTGTGTGTCAAAAAATTAAGTGCAATTTTAAAAATTCAAAAAGTTGCAAGGATTAGGAACCTCAAAATTGGTACCGGTACCTATACAAGTGAACAACTTTGCATATCAGCACCCTTCATATTACAAAATTTTCAAAAAAGGGGTGGGGGCGGGCGAGGGGCACCCCTACCCTTAGACCCCTCCACCACGGCGATCACTAACTTCTTCATGGAAATCCCCCCCCCCCCCCCCACACACACACTTTTCAGCTGTTGACGCCCTTGTTCGTATCTATTCTTATGAGCATCCAATAAGAGCTCGTATGGCGTTCACAGCAGCTCCCACAAGTTAACTGCGATCTGTTACGAGTTGATCCTCGAACAGAACTCGCAACCAACTCGGCAACTCGCTTATAATGTGTGAACCCAACCTTACTGAGAAATATGTTTTAAAATCGACATAACTATAGCCTACTTATATAGCCTACTAATATATCATCCCAAAACACAAATTATAAAATATGATGAAAGATTGGTTCGCGTGTTTCATTGAGCCATATGTTTGATTTATATGTTTGATGTACCGTACCGGTACGTATCATAATTATACATCACGTGACAGTACCTGTATTTTTTTTATCGAACTACTTGATAAGCACTTGGAACGCAGCCAATAATTATTGTTTCGTCATGATTTCGCAAACTGAACCGGTTGATTCACCATGCATGTTTGTCCTAATGCTGTATTTAAAAAAAAAAAAAAATTATATTGGGCGGCAAAATCATTTGAATTAAAGTGAAATCGTTCAGCCATACATAACGCAGTGGAAAATACTTTGTCCAATCTGGAAATGGGTGAAAAACGTTAATAAATCCGTTTTTCGGGTGGGTTTCCAGAAATGACAAAGTATTTCCAGACCCGTTACATATATTTGTATTTAAAGGTGATGGTGAAATACGTTAAATGAGTTAAAGTAGTTAATTGCAATCTTGTCAAGGGGCCCCGACATGAAAGTGCACCATCTCGAAAAGGGGCATAATTGTATTTGGGAAGGGCACTATCTTTTGTGCTTTGTAAAAAACAGATGGATAATACGCAAAATGTATGGTCTTTATTGTTTAAAGGGCAATGTTTTCTTTGTAAACATCAAATATTTGAGCTCATTTGAGACCTAACTATAAAGGAACTATTTCATTCACAAATCTGTTAACTTTGACTGATATGGTTAAGAATTTTGAAAGAATAAACCGTCTCCTTAAAGAAAAATGATAAGCTTATTAGAGACTACGGATAGGAATATTCACAGCGTTGCACATGCTTGGGTCTACATAATGAGTAAAAGCTCATTACTTATGCGAAGAACTATGTTGCGCACGCTAGTGTTGTCAACCCCCTCCCCCCGTGTTAATTTGAAAAGTTGCGAGGCCACTGTTCGTATATCTGAGTGATCCATGTTTTCCAGTCAGATTTTTACAGCGTCATAAGATCAGAATCAGCAAACGAAATAATCGTTACGTGTTTTTGTTCGGTTGACACCCATCTAGGTTTCTTAGCCTAACCTACATATTAGGAAAGCCGATTTGAGCGATTTAATAACTTTGTCTGTGGTATGTTTACAGTGTATATGACATAGTTATATGTGAGGCTGCCAGCAACTTCACCGGTAAAAAAAAAAACCTTTCAATTAAATTAAGCAACTATCGTCGCCGAATATGCTAGAAATCTGCTAGACTGGTCAGTTCATTTACTGTTATGTATGGGACTTCATCACGAAGTCCGCTGGGGTTCCGAAAAGGTTTGACTTTTATTTGGGGGCGAGAGTCACTGAACAGCTTTTAAATTCAGATTCTGTAAAACATATATATGAGCAACTAGAGGGCGCTGACTATAATTTAATTCTATAACGGGTTTATTCTAGAAACGTCGCGGCCTCACTGCCAACACTGACTTTGAACTGTAACAATTAGCATTGACCAATCAGATAAACGACTCGTCATAACAAGTTCCCCAACCAACACTTTCGTTATTAACCGTTACCCGTAAAACCTACTACAGCAACCAATCACAGCTCACCGCATCGACCAATCAAATTCAACCGTATTACATATCTGATAAATAGCTTTTATTGAACTAACAACATATTGCCATTACAGTGTCTACATATGAATTGTACACTCACGTTTCGCGTATAATAGGTAGGTGTTACGCATGGCGGTAAGACCACGTAGCAATGCAGACATGTGTTGCTATGCATTAACGTGACGTAGTGGTTGATTCTGTTATAGAATATACAACCCTCGATAAAAGCTCATTATCAATATTGCGCTCATTCGAATCCGGCGAGTAATAAGAGTTCGATTGGGTGTTTGGCTAGTCGTTGCTTCATCAAATCACTCGTAGTAAAGAAAGAAATCTATGGATTTTGGAAAGTTATATATTTGGATTATGTAATCGTTCAGCTTCGGATGACAAATTTGGAATTTTTCACTTTTGAAACATTTTTTTGCTAGCGTCTGTGAGGAATTTAGTATCCGTCGACGACAATGTTTCACGACGGACGGGCATTGCAAGTTCCGGAGATATATATTGCGGATTCTATTCGGAAGAAGCGATTAAGAAAGGTAAGTGCAGTTGCGACAATTAACTCCAAATATATTGTGAAAATTGACATTGTCTAAAACCTTAATCCTTATTGTTGTTGCAAGCTGGGGT
The DNA here is from genome assembly GCA_027580055.1 of Paracaudina chilensis. Classification (NCBI taxonomy): domain Eukaryota; kingdom Metazoa; phylum Echinodermata; class Holothuroidea; order Molpadida; family Caudinidae; genus Paracaudina; species Paracaudina chilensis. The sequence continues at coordinate 5,346 of JAODFY010237675.1, read as the reverse complement.
AACACACTGACATTCATATAATCCGACAGTGACATAATTGGTGGTGGGTTTACGACTACGGGGGTCAATTGGAGGTGGGGTAGATTGACCAGATGGGACAATAATATTAATAATCATAATATGACATATTATGTGCTGTGTTAAACAATGTATCATTTGACTTAGTGTTCCGTTTAAACACGCGGGACTCTTTCTGCATCTGAGGTGTCGTCGGGACTGGATGCAGGGACCAGTGACTGTGATACGGTATCCTTGGGCATACACACTGGAAAATGCCCCTCAACTGAAAACAAACCCCAAATTTATGTCAATTTGAGCCCTCGTTTTAAGACTGGCTGTAGTGGCTTACTGCTCAAGTTGCGGGGCCTTTATACAGCAATTCGCCTCCGAGTTTCCAGCGAACTAAATTGTAAGGCCACCGAAATACGAATCATACCTTCCTTTGATTTCACTGCTCATTTAAAGAGAAAGTTTTGCAGTGTACGGAAGGGGACAGTATACCTCAACATTATGTTCTGGCCCATCTGGGAATTCTTGGGTATATTTGCTAGATATTTGCATGATTGTGCCAGCGAAACCGTGTAATGATAAAATTATTTCCTCCTGTATCACTACCAACTCCTCCCCAGTCCCCTGCCCGTAATTTTCGAACTCAACTGCCCCTACTTAAAACATTTGGCAACGTAACAGGTAGTCGAGTGATACGCCTATAATCGAATTATTGGATCGATATAATGATAAAATCCCTGACGATGACCCGCGCTTAATTAAAAACAGCTTTGACTTCCACAAACCGTATTACCCACCCCTTCCTTCACTTTACATACCGAATGCCAAAGCCACGTACTGTTTATGTTGGGTACGACGGGCCCATGAAACAGTACTCACCACTGAGGAGTTGCCGTAGGCGAATTAATACCATGTGTTTTTTGGTCTTTGCGGCTTGGTCAGGATGATGTTGCTTGATTAGTTCGCCCCTGGTGTCCTCTGTAACACGTGCTTTTATCTGTTTGTGTTGTCACTAAATAACTTAAGCAGAATCAATTCACCGCAAAAAAAAAAAGGTTTACATCGTTCGAACAATTCAACGCTCAACTGTGATGACTGCAGCGTCGTCTGAACGAAACTAATCATGCTTAAATTCGGTTATGTATCATAGCTATAAACCGAAAACTCCAACGCATCATTTGAAAACAAACCTACATACTGATGTTGGCTACGCACGGACCTTAATGGATTAGACTGTACGCCAGGGAGTTCAATCAGGGTTCAAGCAAATATGGAATAGCCGGTTTTGAAAACTTCCGAAATGGCAAATTGAAATTCCTCATTCATATTTCAAACAGGCACGCCGCGTATGAGTTTGACAGCGGAGAGGCCCACGTTGACCTTTCATCTGAATTATGATGGTATGATTTGAATAGGCATATAGACCTGTGCTATCAACATGCTTGAAACTGTAGTGAATCCAAAGAAAAAAATAATACTTGTTGGAGAAATATTAAAAGAGTTTGGATGCCATGCAGGGATGGGTATTATACAAATATTTCTTTCGTGTCAAATCAAGGGTGACCAGGTGGCATATTCTATCAAAATGCGCCTATCAAGTTCTACAATATATAGGCACCATAAGCATCACTGTGCCCTATGGTATTCCCCAGAAAGAACTTACAACCCCACCCATAAACTTACGATAGATCATAGCCACACACAGAGCAATCAATGGTCTGGCTAGTTTAGCAGATGCTTAGCATATACAGGTATGAGTTACCTTTAACTTCTAAGGCAGTATTTAAGGGTTTTCAGTAAAGGCAAAACTTAAAAAAATACTGCTCAACCATATTATACAATAATACTATCTGACTATGTTATATTATAGTGATCAAAATATTATAGCAGACTTGACTCTAGATGTACTCATTATCCTGCGGGTGGTATGAAATCATACGCCGTGTGTCCACAAACCCATGGCGGGGAACCCTATACTATAAACTGCCCTAAATAATTATGGTAAGTTGGTAACGGCTTATGGCCGTTTAAACGAACTCACGGTCAAATCAATGCCATTAATCTTGTTTGACTGAGCATCGAGTTATAATTGTCTCGGCGTGTCATGTTGCCGAACGGATTGTCAAGTATATTGCCAAACTCACGTCATGCTGTTATCTTCCGGCGTCGCGGTATATGAGTGTTGGCTAACACTGAGGTCGTGTAAAGTTCGTGTTTATGGTCATGCAGCGTGGTTACAAAAGTTAGCAACCTTTAGCCTTTAAAATAGCACGTTAGTTTCAGTTCAGACACGTTGGCAAAATGTTTTTGTGCTGCCATTGGCGCAGCGACATACGCTCTACGATGGGTCAGTTTCATTATGTGTATAACAAAATACACAGCCTGACTGCCTGGGTGAAACCATGCCCATCTTGGTGTGTTGGGGCAAGATAGTGGGTGTGACGATCTTTTTTAGTTAACATTGATGAAAATCATCGTCTGTTGCTCAAAAGGAAACGCTCATTTGGCCAATCATCTCTGTTCCATAATCCACGAAAGCCTCACGGCTCTTTAATTAAAACTACAAATGACGCCATGAAAGTGAGCGGGCATGCTTGGTCATCTCGTAGCCATGGCGGATTGTTAGGCTAATTTTTGAACGTACATGGAATTGTATCTTCAAAATAAAATTTTGACAACATTAATTTCATTTGACATTGATGGAATTATCCTCCGTTGGGAAACCTATTGGAATTGGACAGGTCATTTGACATGCAGCGGCTTCACCGGGGAGGGGGCAGTTTTCTTAAACAAATGTGCCTCCAAATCCAAATGAGATATGGTAATAATGATATTTGCTGACCCCCCGTGATATGCTATTGCAGTCTCGCAATCCACAATAGCTCAACGTATTATGAATACTACAATGCACGACGCAATGAAATAAGTAGGCATGCGTGGGCATGTCGTAACCTGATCGATTCCACCAATGCGTTGGTATCGATCCGACCTGCGTGCTTTGGGAATCATGAATCTGCAAATATACATCCCACGCTTTAAAGAAGCATGCCATTCCCATTTATTAAACAAACCTCTACATGAACTGAATCCACGTCCCCCGCGTTATCACTATGCTAAAGGACCACATGTCGAAACTCCACGTCACACCTCCACCATCCGCCATTTGGTCACCCATATGTGAAGCCGAAATCAGGACATGATGGTCCCCTCCCCTAAATTTCACTGACGTCACATTGTATAACATAGGCCTATATAACTTCTCAATGGAGTGACGGAAAGTAGCAGTCTAGCCATAAAATAATGACTTTTAATTTAACCCAGTTTCACATTTCTCAAACTTTGGAAGAACTGATTCCCCTTGACCCCTCCCCCTAGGGCGGCGATCAATGAAATTTGCGCCCCCTATCAAGAAATCATGTACTCAGTACCATGTATGCTCTTCCACAAATGGCGTTCCATAATATACCATCATATCTGTTATTTATTCCATATATATTTGGGTGTGAGCTTTTCTCTTCAATGTAATGTTAATCTAACTGTATATAGACACATACCAGCATGGCAGATTTTCCCCACAGGCTCACACACTGCATGAATATCGTGTATGGCCTATATGCCTAATTCATTTTATGGTAAAGTACTATCTCATGTTGTTATTAGTCTATGCCGCGTCATAATGGAACGAGTCTACAATGTCTATATTTAAGCAAAGCAAACATATGCCACAGGTCGCGAAAAAAGAGATATATGCCTATATATGAATATATGTGAATAGATACGCGAACCAAACATTTATCCTAATTTATCCTAAGTTCCAAATTTGTGTGTTAGATTAAGGTTTTGTGTTAGATTAAGGTTTTGGTTAGCAGAAGAGCAGAATAGGTAGGCCTAAATCAAATTTTCCAAACGATTCAGAAAATGTGTTGAACTTAGTACCGATAGGCCCTACCTACTTTTATAATTTCAAGAATGGCATTGTGACACCAGTGTCATATAGTACAAATTCCAATTACATCTGGATTATCCGGCTGAGTATTGGTCCGAATTGTCCTTCTGCTAGTTCACTTGGAATTACACATGGAGCACACTTCACAATTGACAGAGTATAGGCTACTTATTGAGGATACTTCATAATTCATACACTAAGATACTTCGCGATACAATAAGTTAAGTATTGGAGACCTTTGACACAATAAGCAATACGTATTGAGGAAATTTAGCAATTTGTGCTATATATTCCACGTGGATGTAACGTGTCATTAAATTATTGAGCAATCGGACGCATGATCACTGCCTCTTCAGGAATCGCGGGAAAACTTTTTGTACGAGCGATAGCGAGGTCGAACAATTCGCGACAAGCACGTCGCGGTCAATAAATGCCTAACTCGATTTTATTCTCCCGCAGTTTGTACGTGACTTATTTGTTGTTCCTTTGTATTATTTTAAGAGCAATCAGAAATGATTGATCCCCATGAAAAGGAACGCACATATCGAACGTACAGTAGGCTACCTACATTAATGTACTAGCTTATATTGATTGTACCTAGAACTACCGCATCACGAGGTATATATCGAACGTACAGTAGGCTACCTACATTAATGTAGCTTATATTGATTGTACCTATAGAACTACCGTATCACGCGGAACATATCGACCGTACAGTAGGCTACCTACAACTACCGTATCACGAGGAACATACCGAACGTAAAGTAGGCTACCTACATTAATGTAGCTTATATTGATTGTACCTATAGAACTACCGTACCACGAGGAACATATCGAACGTACAGTAGGCTACATACATTAATGTAGCTTATATATTGATTGTAACTTCGGTGACTACCGTATCACGAGGAACATATCGTGGTAATAAGAGAACGGGAAAAATACTTGGCGGTTAATGCGGTTATGTCCAGGGGTATGTTATTTGAAAATAAACACAAGCTGGTTCACCTAAACCAGTTCAATATATTATTACTGGTACCGAAGCAAACGCGACACAAAATAACAATACGGGGAATTAACCACTTGTTTTAATCCCTTATGGCGTACAGCTATACCATATCGACGTAGATCAGCTGAGATGTCCTTGAATATAGATCTGTTATATCATACAGGCTACATACATACACCCACCCTGATCCACGTTTTACTAAAGTATACTATATTTAATATGCTTTACTCACTCAAGTATAGGCTATATCGACTGATGGTTGCAACTCTTACTTCCGTTAGTGGATGTATGAAGGCCATCCCTTACTTCCTTCAAGTCTGCCCTCAAAACTCACTTGATGAAAAACTTTTAATTTCTGTCCTGTACTGTTTTTCTTTTTTCT
>JAODFY010237664.1:0-10019 GCA_027580055.1 Paracaudina chilensis | reverse complement strand
GGAGGGGATAAAAAATAATTTAGCATGAAAATTCATTCAAGTTTTTCATTGGGGTGGGGTGAGGTGTAAACATGTTTTTAACCTCAACAATTAAAATACCTCAGCAGAGACTAACTTTCAAACATGACAAATATAGCACCAAATCGCATCTGTGGTCATGATTATTCTAAAAAATTTCCATAGCCATGGGGGCTGTACCCCTATTTTTCTGCCAGGACCTCAACAATTTTCACCCAAGCATGCTGAAAGTCTTAAATTTACCGGTGGCATTGTTATTCAATTTTGTCATATGGCTGTATAGCAACAAAGTTTCAGCTTGAGAGGCAATCAGGGGTAAGAATTCTCATGTATGAGAATTTAGTATGAGGCACACATATCTCACAGGGAGAGGAGGCAAAATAATGCGCTCTACGCATACAGCGTTATTTCCTGTGTATAGCCTACGTGGCAAGTATAGGAGATCAGAATTCTCATGAGGGCAAAAATGTTCACATGCACTGTGCGAATGTACTCTGTGTAGAGCCAAGTCATAAGAAAATTTCAGGAGAGTGATCACGGGGAAAATGTTTTGTGCACTGCGCACGCACATAGGGTATAGTAAAGTTAATAGAGTATATATATATATACAGTAGCCTCACCAGCAATATGGGCAAATACTCGCAACTACAAATCTAAATAAGGTTTAGAAGTCTGGAAAGTGTCACTGCCGGCGATCTAGGAGGTATATTTAGCAAAAAACTTTTGTAGTGCTATGCGCCAACCGATGGTGGTGCTCCGTTTAGATGTCACATAAATACCTCCTGATTGAGCAACTATATAACAAAAGTAGCCCCTTGTATACAATTCCAGCCGTACATGTGCATGTGACAGGGAACCCATGTAGCACTGTGTCTAAAATGTTGCTGATTTACCCTTCTTGCATGAAATTTGAAACATACCAACAACTGACTTAGGCCTACAAGGCCTGTGAAGTGCCATTTTATGGTAATCTTGGAGGCATTTTTGGCAAAAATGTCTTGGTTATGCTATGTGCACTGATCTGCTTAGATTTTGTAGATCACAGCCCCTGTCCCGCATGGAACCATTGGGCTGCCCCTCAAAATTGAAGGTTAGCCATGCCCCTTCCCCCAGGACACAAATTACTTATACCATTATGGATTGTTCCCCCCCCTCCAATCACAATATCCTGGTGGTGCCCCTGGATGATAATCATGTAAACTCTCTAATTATCATCATGGATATCAATCAAAATCTATCATTTCTACAAATATATGATAATCATCTTCAACGTATATGTTATTTTAATAGAAACTTTTAAATGTTGACCTTGGTGGACCTCAATTTTTAGTTGACTACAGTGTTGTTGTGCACATTTTGGTAAAAATACAGGTAACACAAGAAGCTAATGGCTTTCTTGGATATATATGCTTCATTTTAAAAATATAATGAATTTGAAACAGAAAAGGAGAAAACACTGAATTTGAAGTGAAGGATGCTTTAGTTTCACCTGATTCAACTGACTTGTGAATCAAGACAATCATTTTTATCTTTTATTGACTTTTGAACTCTTGAAACACTAATATGTTTATTTAATCACAAAGAGCAATTGACACACCAAGTGTGAGATTATTTTATGTTCCCCCAGTTAGCATGGTTACAAATAATTCAGTTAAATCAACTATAAAAATACAGAGATAAACAGAAAACCAAAAGGCTTAGTGGTACTGATGCCAGTGATGAAATTTTTAATATTAACCCTGGTTACCAATTTCATTGTGATATATGAAAATAAAAAAAATATTAAAAAAAATATAAAACAAATTATAAGCCTGGCCATATCAATAATAATCTTGTCATGGACAACAATAATAATCTACTAAATCATGGAGCTTCTAACAGTATATCACAATGTGAATGTAATGCAACAATGTACCACTCATCAACTTAAATCATCATACCAAGTATGAAGCAGATCGGAAAACCGTTGCAAAGATATTGACATTTTAAGAATTTTACTTTTAAGCCCCGCCCCAGCATTAATATTCAGGGTATTGCCACCAAAAACAATAGGGATCATGTACTCAATATGCCAACATATATACCAAGAATGATATCATTCCACCTTCTGCTTCTTGAGATATCGTGTTTACAAGCTCAAGTGTCACACACAGTCACACACACACATACACCCAGACACCAACTTGACTGCATAGGTTCCGATGCTGCCTTCAGCATCGGAACCAACATTGAATTTCTTTTCCTTATTAGACTTCACAATTAAAATACCTATATGAGAATACCATCCAAGCACTGTCCTGATTTTAAAGTACTAAAATCTTATTTTAAAGTCAATGAAAGAGAGAAAATCACCAAAACTCACCTGGTTTGGCAATTTATTAATGATATATAACACATGCTCATCCCAGATTCAAGTGATTTAGCTTTTGGGAGCAGAGTAGTGGCAGCTCATCCTTCCTGTTTTAGTATCTCATGCAGAGAGGCATAGTGAAAAGTGCGTTCTTGGTGGGAAGAGAGAACAATGGGGAGAGATGGTAAGTTGGTCGAGTAGAAACGACCCAAGTCCCTCTGATCTGTACCTATTAGATTGGCACAAACACTTTGGAGGTGGGTCCAGAAAGTCCTTGTACTTAGTCAACCTTACAAGCATCCCTCAGACCATAGGTTGTCCATCAGCCAAAGGAAGAGGCTGACTTTCAACCCTGGTGTAAAGGGACTAATGGGGTACAGGAAGGGTTTTTGAATTTCTGATCTGATAATTTCTTTTAATATACCATTTTAAGGCTCTGACTGGGCAGCATTTCTTGTCCTCAAGAATGGATAGGAGGTTGGGGTAGTGGTGGTGTTGTTCCCACAAACCACCTGGAGAAGCAGGTGATTGTGGAAATGTTGATCATGAACATTTTCATTGTGCTGAATTGTCTCTTTCTGAGAAAGGTTGCTGTGGCTCTCAAGACTTAAGAGCAGACTCTGGGACAGTTAGGGTCGAGGGGTCACCATTGGTTTGGGTACCTGGGTACCAGAATCTGTATCCGTATGCTACTACTTGCAGTACCTGTGAGCCCAGGCCTAAGAATTGGGTAGATGTCCCCTCTACAGGTACAAGGATGTCAGTAGATTGATCTCCCTAGGGCCAGGAACCCTTGTAGTACTCTTTAACTGAGTAATGATCAGCCTTGTAAGGGTCCTGTTCGGATAGTTCAGATGACTTTGGAAAAGGGATAACCTCCTACTGAAGGAGATTAGTTTCTTTACGTATTGGTTTTCTTAAGTTCTGCTGGTATAGAAGTGGGATGATGATTCTAAGATGAAGACTTCAGAAAGTGGAGGATATGAAAAATCTTTCAAAGATAATTTCTTGACCACAAAAGTAGGATAATTGTCAAAACATTATAGCCAAAAAAATCTGCTAATTATGTGGAATATTATCCAGACACTGATATCACATAGCTAAGAGGCTGCAATATGTAGGATGAGCTGACTAAATTCTGCTAAAAGTCTGCAAAACTCACAATAGTCTAGGATATTCATATGTTATATAAGGTAAGTGAAGTTCACCTATATGAAGTTACTTTCAGAGCTTGAAATGACTTTGCTCTTATTGCAAAGGTTTAATAATTTAACCCATAGTAAACATTTTAATAATAAAACCCATAGTTAACATAATAATTAAACCCATAGTAAACATTTTAATAATTAAACCCATAGTAAACATTTTAATAATTCAACCCATAGTAAACATTTTAATAATTCAACCCATAGTAAACATTTTAATAATTCAACCCATGTTTAAGCTGGTATCACAACAATACACATGTAACAGCACCAAATGTTGACACATATCCAGTGTGCAAAGAGTGCTTTTACTCAATGCTTATCCATGAAAAGCCAGATACAACATGGCAGCAACATGGCAGTGAATAAACATTAAAATGTACTAACAGCTGCAAATTATGGCTTTTCTCTTAAGTGGAAATGTTTAACAAATCAACTAAATATCAAGCATTTTGAAAAATTGCAATGAGAGATATGGATGTTTTAGTATAACTAGAATCTGCATGCCGTTCTGGCGATTGTAAACAAACCCTGATAGTATCCCATTATTAAGATATCTATTCCCCAAAAGACAATGTATACAGCTTCATTGTTTTTTATCTTCTATCTGCTGTTTGTTTAATCTTAGGATAGTACAGTTCTCTCTTCCCACAGTTGCCTTCAAGTCCAGCGTTGGCATCAGAGTGATTAGTTGGGCATTGGATTGGCTGAAAGCTTTTACTGAGACAGATCTCAATTTCTAATATGTAGGTTGTTTGCACCTTCAGATGCACAGTCTGTATGGAAGAAGACAGAGGATTAATGAAATCAATCTGTTTTAGTGGACAGCAGACATTAAGTCTGCCATATTATCAATATTTGCATAATATTAAAATCAGTGTCACAAATTTCCAAGTACATGGAGGCTGCATCAAAGTATTTGAATAATGATACAAATATTTTGATGCCCTCTCCATGTGTTTGGAATTGTCCTAAGGTAGATTAAAGGAGAAATAAACCCAACAGGTAATGTTTGCTTGTATGAAAGAGGACAAAAACGTCTACAAGAATCTGCAATCATGCAGCATCAAAATATCTTGTACCATTCTTAAGATATCAATGTTTGAATGGTAGACTTTCATTGACTCCTAGTGGCTTTGTGATGTAATAATATGCTTTATACTTACAAGTCATTTTTCTAAAAAAAATTGGCATATTGCCGAAAGTGTACCTTTCAAACATGGATATCTCAAGAATGGAACAATGTAATTGGAAGCTGAGGGCAGTGTCTTGTGTATCTTTTTGTTCTCTTTCATATAACCTAAGGTTACCTGTTCTGCCTGTTTATTTCTTGGGTTTATTTCTTGTTTATAGGTTTATTTGTTATTTGCTTATCAAAAGCAGAAATGTTAAAGCTGGCCATGGGTTTGTTGCACAGAAGTTATTTCATAGTTCCCATGAGCATAACATAAAATGGTATAGTATGTCATGGGTCAGTATTTATTACAACTAAGCCTTTACAACACAAAATACAGTATATGTTATAGGTTATCCTTTTAGTATATACTCACTGTGTAACAGCTAATTACTGGCAGTTGTCCAAGGGCTTTATTGATGGCATTTGTGAAATTATCTGCTTTAAATGTGTCTGTATCTGAAGGGGTTATCTTGTTGCTTTGAAAGATGCTGCAACAACAAAAAAATGTATCAAACTTAACCTTGCCATTTAAACTATAGTTTTCATAGCAACATGCACAATCACCATCAAACTTAAACATTATAACAACACACACAGCTTTGGTTTTCATTATGAGGAGGATCAATTGTACACTATATATGAAAGACTCATCATATATTCATGAGGTAATTAATTCTCCAACATGTTATAGTTCATGTTTAGAAACACGGAAAGCCATCAAAAGTATTTCTATTGACACTGCAAAACCATTCTATATGGAGTATCAACATTTCTTATAATGCTTAAATGAAGTTTTATATTCATTAATATAAATTCCTGTTAATGATATTCATACCACATGTTGAAAAAGTTCCCTAATTTTCCCAAAGTAAAAGAAGCAATATTTTGTATATATTTGTATGTTTATATAACAGTCAGTGATACTTACTTGTCAAACTGGAAGTGATTCAGTAGGTCCAGAGTCTTCTTAAAATAGTTATGTTCTCCTACTAGGTCAGGTACTATACCTGAACAACTTCCATGCTTGTTCCACTCGTGAGCCCTGCAAGAATAATACAGTATTAAATATAACATTCCACTGATTTAAAACATTCTGATACATGCATGCAACTGATTTACAACACTGTGGAACATTCCACTGATTTAAAACATTCTCATACATGCATGCAACTGCTTTATAACACTGTGGAACATTCCACTGATTTAAAACATTCTGATAAATGCATGCAACTGCTTTATAACACTGTGGAACATTCCACTGATTTAAAACATTCTGATACATGCATGTAACTGCTTTATAACACTGTGGAACATTCCACTGATTTAAAACATTCTAATACTGTACATGTATGCAACTGCTTTATAACACTGTGGAACATTCCACTGATTTAAACATTCTCATACATGCATGTAACTGCTTTATAACACTGTGGAACATTCCACTGATGTAAAACATTCTAATACATGTATGCAACTGATTTATAACACTGTGGAACATTCCACTGATGTAAAACATTCTAATACATGTATGCAACTGATTTTTAACACTGTGGAACATTCCACTGATTTAAAACATTCTGATACATGCATGCAACTGCTTTATAACGCTGTGGAACATTCCACTGATTTAAACATTCTCATACATGCATGCAACTGCTTTACAACACTGTGGAACTTCTACTGATTCAACTCTGACATGTGGGTGAGGTTCAAAAGTAGTATCAGAGTTTGAGCAGCATACTTAATCTCTCAGTGCAATGTTTTAATCATTCTATCCATTGTTCCTCTTATAAGCAACTATATTCTAATCATTTTTCCAATTCCAATACATTCAATACATGGAGCTTAGAAATATTTTTTATGCATTTTGTTTGGCAACGCACAGGCTAGAAAAGCTTCCCATTAAAAGCCAAATCTTTATTAGGGATATCAGGGCTAGTGAAAAGCATGCATCAAAAGGGCAAGTAACATTGAAATGGCAATGTCATCAGTATTGGATTCTAACAAACAACTTAAGCGTATTTACCATAATTTTGTAGTGCCAGGATCCAGCATATCAGTCCAATGCTCTTGTAAATCACCAGTTAGATCCTGTATATGATAAAGTTTTTTTAAAGCAAATTATAGACTCATACAATGTTTTTGTTTATATGTAATTGGCTAATCCTCATAGTAATTGATTGTATAACAATGCTAAAATGATATAATATATGGCACCCTTTGTTCAGGCATTGATGATAAGCCTAATGATAAGATAATGGAGTATATTTAATTGTCACCCACAAAAAACAGCACACCATATATTCATTCTTCAGCAATGGACTGCCTCCAAGAATACACAATTCTATAAATAACTCCATAAAAGCATTCAACAACAATAACAGCATTATAGTTTTGGTTTGTTTCACTTGTTTTCTAAACACACAATGACAGGGATCATTTGAAGTCAAGCAAGGTCAAAGAATAAACACATTTCAATCAGACTAAGAGAGGGAAACCAATGAATGACATACTAGGTACATATTATTTGTTCACAACAAGCAGAAGCAGCATGTTAACTCAATAGGGGAAACATTGATTGATCTCATTCTTTTTTGTACATGGCCCATACATGAGCCTTATTAATGTTACAAGAGTTCAAAAACCATTTGAGGTCAAAGAGTAAAAACTTAATTAATTCAAAGAACACCGGTCATGAATTTTGATTTTGTTTTGTATCTCTTGCTTCTTTTAAGGGGAAAATGCCAGAGTTTCTGGTAATATACTTGATTTACAACCAATGATAACACCTCTGGGGAAGCTGAGTTGACCAAGGGGATACCCAATATCTGCTGCCCCAACAGAGATCTTGTAACAAATGTACATGTATGACTGACTGGGCACCATGTTTACCCCTACATTCATAAATACCCTCAAACCAGAAAACCAAAAGATTTTGTATTTCCTAGCTTCCAAAATTGGAAATGACAATTTTGTTAATTAATGTTGATTAACTTTAAACTCTTCTAAAATAAATATGGGGAACAAGAATAAGACATCAACATTCTCACACTAAATACTGAAATACAAGCTTTTCAGTGTTTGTATGAGGATATCATGCAGTGGGTCCATGATATCCTACAATGTACACTGACAATTGTCAGAGTAACAAATGCAACATACCAGTCAACCACATACCTTGATCTGTGACTGATTGAAAGGATACGAAGTATTGCAGTTAAAAACATCTCTACCACTGTATGTAGTTGGCCTGCAAGAATGAACACAGACAATATAGCAAAACCATAAGCATATTAATATATTTTGTATTAAACATTGAACTAATTAAGCATATGGATAAGTGGACAAATTTTGGGTCGGAGGTCATTTAGGCGGTCACCTGAGGTCATTACATGTGTGTTGATAGGCTACAGTGTACTGTTTTGTACTGAATGGAAGTAAAAAATGTATGTGTAAAACAACTTTGGCATAGTATTTTTGTGTGTTAACATATGCTCATACACAATGTTTATACCAAAAATAATTTTGATAAAATTGTTCATGTTGGAATATTGTAGATGATAACACCATTTAGCCTCTACGATTTTAGATGTAAAACAATTTCTAACAAACTTTGTGGAACTAAGAAAAAATATTTTGATGTGATCATACAGATGTGATCAACAGTCCTCCTAAAAGAAATTAAAATGTTTATTTTACAAATGTTGTGATCTACAAAGAGTAATAAATAGGCCTTGTGAATGACAGTAATTTTTCCCCATTCAAAATATGACCCACATTTTTATAATCCTTATTTTAAATGTTTTGTTAGGATACACAATATTCTGGAACATTTATATCCCTCCCCCACACCCAACCACAGCTTTAATGAAAAACATCAACGTTATGACAAGTTATAGTGATTTTGTAGCAAAAACAGCTCAGCACTCTTTATTTCATAATGAATGCCCATATGGATAAGGGTTAAACACTTGAACCACTAAAACACATCAATGCTATTGGTTCATGCATGGGGTTCATGTACTCATTATGACAAACCTGCAATTCATACCATTGATAAAGACATATTACTGTGAAGATTTACAGTTTAACTATGATAAAATGGGGACTACACTGAAATGGTTTCAAATCTACCTCACTGACAGAACCGTTCATAATCAGGTGGGCTGTGGGATACCACAGTGATGTGTTCGGGCCTATTTAATGTACACTGTATACAACCACCGTCTTCTATAGTAAAATAATAACAAGAACTATATTTTCCATTGGATGAAATAGTTTAGCAATAACCTTATGGATAATAAGATTTTTCAGTTCTCACTTCATGTTCTCAATTTTATTTTTTATTTATTATACTTTAGATGAGGAGTAAAATTACTATGAGGTTGTATGGTGGGGTTTTATTGTCCAACAAGGCTGGCTGAGCCTATACAACTGTGCTGAATGTATCTATCTGTCTACTGATCCTTCTATCTGTCTGTCCACACATGTTCAAAATGCTTGTTCTCTTACATGCTTTGATGGATTTTAGTGAAACATGGATACAATGATGCTTGGTTGTTGGGACATAAGTGGTGTATGCAAATTTTGGGTCGGAGGTCATTTAGGCGGTCACCTGAGGTCATTACCTGAAAAAGCTCGAAGCGCACAACAATTTTAACAGATTGCTATAAGTCAATTTGTTGCAAATGAACCTTCAAATTAATAAATGAACACTTCATTTCTGACATTAATATGAAATTTCAACTTAACATAAATAAAATCAGTGTATGAGCGAGCGAGAAAAAATATGTAGGTGTCATCATTTCAATATGCTTATATTAGTTAAAATGTAGGCCTATATAGGCTAGTAATATGTGCTTAGCAGACCGGTTAATTGTCAGGCTATAATGATATAGTGTAATGGCTTTATTGTGCTGTATGTGCATGTTAACATCTATTACACTGTTTAGTTTAGTAGATTAAGGATCAGGAAGGATATTTAGTCCTCATGAAAGACCCTGTAACACAGATAACCCAGACTGCCAGATAAGATCATGGATGAACACCGGCTTTTCAGCCTTTTCTTCATGACCTAGTGCGCAGAAGATAACGAGACAGGCGTGAGACCCCATCCTGCTCCCGGGGGCCATTTAACGTCCTCATCTGATGGACGTGAGTGTATCCCATACTTTGACCACTTTCTCAAAGTCTAGGGAGGTGGAAGCAACTTGTCCATCACCACTGTGCAAACAGCATGCCGAACAACCTGAAGCGGACAACCTCCATC
>JAODFY010237654.1:0-10020 GCA_027580055.1 Paracaudina chilensis | reverse complement strand
GAATAAAATAAAAATGACTGCAAATACATCTTAGCGTGCAGTTATTTTCCTTTTATTACTGCTCTTCGGGGGCATTCCTCATAAGACGCTCTGCTGATCAAGCAGCGCGGCAGGCCCGGCAGACTTTCGGCGTCTAGTCTCTTAAACTCACCCGGTTCGCAGCGAAATTGTAAGAATCATGATTTGACATGCTAAGTACACCGTCCACCTCTCCCAGACCTCCGAAACACCCTCGGGTTACATACATCTGGCGCCAACAGCAACTATAATCTCATGTGCTTTTAATACTTTATGATATAATTCCATGTTTAATTCACTAAGACTCTCAGCTCGCACAGATGAGCGAGATACCGCATTTAATATCTCTTTTTTTTGCTCTCTTTTTTTTTTTGCACACCTCTCATATGTGCAGTCACCCCCATTAAAGCCGTCTGCCGATTTTACGCTAGGCGCGTAGCCGTAGGCTACAAACTACTTAAAACCCTAATCCAGTCGTCTGTGTTTGGTCATGGTCTGTTTTTATTACCAATGCTATAGCAGCAATCATTGGGTGCCATCGTTAAATGTAACACAAACAATAGGTTTAATATAATTGTTATCTAGTGGCTGCTTAAAATGTGTATTTTAGCAGATTTTAGCAGATTTAGTAAAGTCCATATAAGCAGTAGCATCTGCGAGTCATCAACCTTTAGAATTTAAAGTGCTGACAGCAATTATATAATTGGTGTTTAATACTAAATATTGGTGTTTAATACTAAATATGCTCATTACAGCCGGTTATTGATTTGTACAGTGCCAGATCAATTATTGAGTCTCTTTATATGTTTATTAAATCATTTATTTATTCAATTTAAGGAAAATTTTAAAAATTGAAATTGTATCCAATTTAATTGTATCCAATTTAATTGTATCCAGTTTTAAAATTTAAATTATATCCAAGTTGAATAATGTTTAAATTATATCCAAATGTCATCCAACAATTTCTACCAATTACTGGTTGTGGATATAGCCAGATGAATAATTGTGTTTCAGAAGTTACAGTAATTTGTAATACCTTGAATCATTTAATTCTTTTTTTTTTCTTTCAAAACTATGTGTCCCAAGGATGCATTAGTGGTACTGGTGGTTGGGGGGGGGGCTGGGTTGGGGGGTAGGTTTAGGGCACATTGTATTGAATTGTTGTGGCTTTTATGTGGTTTATGCAATTTACCATCATATTTTTACAATTGAAAAAATGTGATGAAAATATGCATTTAAGATTTATTTGAACAGGTGTGTACAATGGATGGGGAGTGGGGTACTGGGAGTGTGGTGAGGGGGTGGGGATGGTACACCAGAATTCTACCATGGCCCACCAAAATTCTTATGGAGATAGGGGAACGGACAAGGGTGTAGGGAAAATAATCTTGGAACAAATTTTATATTAACTTACCTTACAGCCTTCACATGATATAATACCATAGTGCACCCCGGACGACCTATCCCCACATATCTTGCAAGCTATTGTAGGAAAATCTGTGGACAATCAAGAAAAAATAAAAATTATAATATATATATAATTATAATAAAACTAATGGCGAGATTTGAAATGATGAATTCAATATATTTTGCCAATATTTTGGCAAGGCAAGTAGTGCCAAACTGTTATATTTAATGTTTAATTTTAATGTTTAATTTAAATATATTATAAGTTATTTTCACAAACAAATATAGATGGGTATAGACCATAGTAAGAAAAAAATATATTTCTCAACCAAAACCCCACCATTGAGCACAAATTATCACAAGAATGAACAGAAAATTAATTTGCTGTCCCATTTAACATATGAAACCATGAACCTGTGTTTTAATGTGTTATTTTAGTATAGTACTGGAGTATCTGCTATTGGTTACAAATGAGTTAATGGGCTGATGAGGAATGTAAATAATATATTGATGGTGGAATTAACCCCTGCCAATAAATTGTTCCACTTGTGGTCAAAAGTTGGCACCTTATTTTAGGACCAAAAAAAAAATACGATGACACCATATGAGTGTGGGTTAATCTTCCCTATGCACATGCTTTCCATAAAGCTTCACCCATGTGTTCTTGGAGCTAGAAGATGCTTTTCCAATTTTTCCGGGAGGTTTAGGCATCCCCGATTGGTTACGATGTATGTATGTATGTATGTATGTATGTGTATGATGTATGATTAAACTGGCAACTGCCAGATCTGCCTAATATTAAAGTGATTTCTATTCGAGACCACTTTGACATCACCTCTGATTTTAAAATTGAAATAAACTCTGTTAAGATGTGGCGGGAGGGACGGATGCCACCACCAAACGCGTCAGACGAAATTCACCCGACTCTGATTGTCACACCACCCAACCTGATATATTGGGTTACATCATCAAAAATTCCAGTGAATGGGAAATGAGTCTATTCAATTATTGGAAGGTGGGAAAATCGATGGTTTCCCCCGCATTCGTACATGTATGTTTTGGATCAGATCTGTTATTTAAAATTTACAGGGTGTACATTTAATAGTTTATGGCATCAGGAGTATACATCATCTCAATGTATAAAGCCAAAGCACAGTGTTTTACAAAGCCAAAGTTTCTGCACGTTAAATGCTTTAGAATCATATGTAGCACTAGGTTTTGACTGGGGGGGGGGAGGCGGGCTTGAAATCTGCATCGTATTATCAAAACCAGAGTGCAAATGTGCACAATAGTGGTTTCGATGCTATGCCAATCAGTTATAATTAGAAAATGAGAGCATGCAATGTGTAACAGGTAACATTTGCATTTGATGTGAGGCCCTGCCCCTCATTAATATTCATGACATAACAAAAACAATATAATATGATATCATTCCAAATCACCTGCTTGAGATATCACGTTTAACAAGCTATTTTGAGCGATTTAGCATAAGCCCCGCCCACTCATGAATAATAATTAGATGAAATGTGAATGTAATGCGTCAATGTACCACTCATCAGCTTTCATCAGCATACCAAGTATGAAGCAGATCGGACATACCTTTGCAAAGATAGACATTTTAAGCATAGGTTCCGATGCTGCCTTCGGCATCAGAACCAATGAAAAGGCGGCCATTTATGAGCTGTGCCCCATAGATATAGGTTGCAGGAAACAGCATGACGAGGACAGAAATACTGAATTACGCGCCGATGTTAAGGTTAGGGGCATCCAATCCACTTTTGCACCCCCTCACCTCCGCGGGCGCCCTGAACCAAAGTTACATTATTGTGGATGGGTCTGGTTCCTGGTACCAGGTGCAATGATTGCCCCTATTCTGTGAATGGGACTGAAACCTATGTTATTAACTGAATTCTGCTGGAAAAAAAATAGCCCATGAATAATTTACTTTGTACACATATAATTTATATAATTTCCCCATGATTTTTTTGTGTCATATCATCACCTGCCAAAAGTACAGAATAATATTCAATGTAATATGTATATCATAATGCTCAGTGTATTTTTGTTCACAGGTTCTGTAGATGACATACCATAACATATCACGCACAGGATTCCCTTTTGAAAACCGAGAGGATGCGCAGGTATACATAAATACAGCGTCAGGTCCCTGAGGCTCTTGGTTTTTACCTTGCATGTGTAAAAAACATTGATCGGTATAGAAAATTGTCAGCAGGTGAGGGGTACAGGAGCACAAGTCAACTGGAACATTTGCAAAAACGCTGCAGGGAAGGTACATATTAGTAACATCCAAAACTTAAAGTGATGTGCAGATTGGAACAAGAATAATTAGTGGTCTGGGAAAAAAATATGTTTTTGTTATGAAAATGTGGTACATAAATAAATCCCCCCCTGCACACACACACACACCTACCCCCACCCCAATTTGAAAAAGAAATAAACCCTAGATGACCTTTGACCTTAAAGTCCTAAACATCCAGAAAAATGCACTACCCAAGGATGATTATGGACATCCACAAAACAATCCTTGGTATCTCCAGATACTGAACTATATAGATGAACTTTGACCTAATAAAAGTCACCAAAACAAATTATAGTGACTGTTGAGATAAAAGCTGAGCTGTGGAAATGAACGGCACACCTCTCTGGTGCGAAGGTAGTGAGCTGGCCACTCCTGTGCTAGAAGTCTGCCAAATGCTACATCACAGTATAATGGAATAATTGCACATGTTACATGTGCCTCTTATTTAGCCTACTTGTATTTTATTTATTCTTTTTTCTTTTCTTTTCCTTGGGAGTCTCCTACTATGTTACACCCACACATGATTTTGATTTCCTTTCATAATATTTTATAAATTATGTTGTTATGAAAAAACATAAACCATCAAATTCCCTGAATGCACATGCATGGTTCCAAGGATGATTATGAGAGCCATGTCAGAACCATAATGAAGATGTCTCTTTGGACAGCTCCCCCCTCCCCAGGACAATTCTCTACCTGGACAATTCCCCACAGACATTACCCCCTCTTCCCTCCAACCCTAACCACTGACCGTAACCCCACCCCCCCCCCAATAACTCAATTAACCTGGGGGGGAGATGTCGGGGTGGGAAATGTCCAGGGGGAAGTGTCCCGGGGGGAGTCATTCTGTCACAGTCTCTATATTCCTATTGAGTGACAAATTGTTAAGTCAAATGGCCATGTTCACAGTGTAATGTTATAGCCTAATGCATCAACAAAAGGAAAAAGAGGGCATATGATTCAATCACTTTCTCACAGGTCTCATAAAGCTTGCATGACCTTGAATCTAATAAAGTGCATTCGACCTCACACATATCAATGCAAGCTAATTGCAGAGATTCGTAGGATAAATATTTTAAGTAACATCAAGCGGATGTTTTTTTTTTCTTTGGCATCATACAATTTTAATGATTCTTACAAAAGCAGAAGAAACACAATAGCAAAATATGGGGCAAGCTAAAATGAACAATACAAATGGATGTATATGAATTAGGCAACCACAAAAACCATCTTCACTGCACTGATCATCGGTGAAAATTAGCACTGGAAAATGAGGGCAGGATTCCACTACACTAGATTTATTCGCTCGTAAATATAACACCTATTCTACTGTGATAAAATTTGGGTCAAAGAATGGAAATGCCCCAAGGCTGCAATCATGATTCTTATGGTTTGTCCTTGAATCTAAAAGTGCGCTCGACCTTGCATGTCATGACGCTCATTATTCACTTTGCTGGAAGCTATACTTTTCCTTGAATAAATGTTTTGAATGGAACAACAGTTAATATTCTTTCGCTTCCATCTGCAATAACTCTACATAAAGGTGTCTTATCATGCAAACACCCATACAGGGACAAATTTAGTCTATGGTAGTGCCAGACAGTCATCATCCAGTCAAGTCTAACAGGGTAAATGTATGAGGTGGCTTTGGGTTAAACTATATCTTAGAAGCATCCATAATGCTGGTAATTAATAAGAAGAGACTAACGTCTCTATATCCATATGTTTAAAAGAAATCTACTAATAAATGGGTGCCAATAAAATTTTGGTGCTCCAGACAGCGTATTCATTCATTTCATAGAATAGTTTTGGAAACTCCAGCATTGATAGATATTTTATTCATTCATGTCATAGAACAGTTTTGGAAATTCAAGCATTGATAGATATATATATTCATTCATTTCACAGAATATAATAGTTTTGGAAACTCAGACATTGTTAGATATTTTATTCATTCATTTCATAGAATACTATCTTGACAATCACATATTATTTGACTTACTGAATTTCTCTCGAGGAAGGGGCAAAAGTGGGGGTTTATGCCCCCGATTACAGGCATGTGACCAACTTCACACTGACTGAACACCTTTCTCCATCATATTAATTTCTTTGAAAACATTGAAGATCAAATTACTGCTAGATCTCTATATGTCAATTTTTCTTGCAAGGCCACAGTCGAGCCGGGTTCACCAAGTGACCCACATCTGAACCAAGTGGGATATGGCCGGATGCCTCAGCTGAACATTTTCTCTGATCCTGCCAGAGGTTGCAAGGCCTCTACCTTTGCCTACAGTTTCTGGGGATCCATTCTAGCATAGTAGTGGAGGTGTCTCCTCCCTCTCTGAGACTGGCCTCCATGCAAGACCAGTCAAAAATAATCAAGAGGGATTTCAAGGGCTGTATAACTATCACCACAATGGAGGGAAAATGGTAAACTGCCCAGGACAGCTCTCAGGCTCACTGATATGATGGACGCTAATGATGTTTGCTCAGAGAGGCAGGAAGCAATTGGTGCCAGTCCGACAGCGTGGCTTTTCGCCCAAAGGTGGCCATCTCATGAATAACATCCGTCAAAAATTATCAAACTGAAGAGATTGCATACTTAGCAGCAACTCTTAAGTCTAACCACCACAACCATTTAATTTTTTGTGTTTTTTCATTTTCTGTTGAATATTCATGGAGTTAATAAAACGAATTAGTGGAAGGATGGCATCGATTCTCTCAGCTTCAAACTTTTAGTTTATTAAATACACTTTGCCTTTGGGCTCAGGAAAATGAATGGGCCTCCCAAGGGATTTAATACAAAGTAATCGTATATATATATTTTACTTTACTTTACAATATGTTTAATTTACTTTACAATATCTTTTATTTTAAAATATTACAAAATATTTTATTTTACAATATCAAAATCTTATACCTGTAAAATTCCAACAGTGCGAAGTTGATTTATGGTCCGAGGCAGAGACTGCCTTCCACACCAGGAATAAAGAAGCAGTATCACTCTCTTGAAAAGCAGGAACTAATCCCAAAGGGGGGGGGGTGCAGATGAGGTCAATGCTTAAAATACAGAGGCTTACAATGACTAGAAACTCAAATGATTTTTTTTTTTTTACTTTCGATTGGTCTGGAAATCTGGATGCCACATCAGTGAATTCACCGAGAGTTTGAAGTCGTAACCTGTTGGGACTACACACTACCCTCAGCTTTGTCAACGGCTTGCATGGTACTACAAAGCAACATATTGTAACAGTAAATATTTCAAGGTCTCAATATCGATTTAATACGAATAATGGTATTTTTTATGGAATTAGTTCAAGGTTATGACGTCATCGAGAAGGCTGAACGTCCAGATGAGGGCCGGTGCCCTCCTTAGTGATGTCATCAGACACATACTCACCTCATATAAACCAATCTGCATAATTCCACAAAGTTACCATGATTTGGCATAATCCTTCATTAGAGTAGTGGTCCTCCTCTATCTTCTTTCCCATTAAGCCAGCCACCAAAACAGTGCTGGTTTGTGGTTTGCAATTCTGCATATCAGCAGTGTTTTTTTTTATGAGGGTGTTAGTATGGAAGTAGTTAAGTGCTATCCCTTTTAGTAGGATCAAAATTTAAAACTTGTGATAATGTTCTTAACCATAACCCTTTAAAGATCGATTTGTGGGATAACAGCAAAACTATACCCAAGCATTAACACCTTTCCATTTATACAAATAAATCACTTTTTTTGGTAAACATCAGGACCCTGCATTTGGTCCCAAATGAGCCATAATAATAGGCTTTTAGAAAAAAACTTTATAACCCATCTGCCCAACGCATGGTGATATACTTCACTGCAATAATGGCTGGTTCCTTCTGGCATCTACCCCAATCTCCCACTTGGCTCATAAAATGGACACCATTATGATAACATTTGGTATTATGTTAAAGCCTTAGAGTATTGACTGCTTGATTGCTTGAAAAAGCAAACTAAGCAATTGTAATCATTTTGGTATCACAAAAGTAAGGAGCAGACTAAAAACTCTTTTTTTGAAGATACATATATTTTTTTTTAAAAACTTTTCTTAAACTTTTTTTAAACTTGACTTCTCTCTTTTCAGTTTGTGAGATCTCATTGTTTCAATTCAGATTTGTGACAGTTGAGGCAAATGACTTGAGAAAGTCTATGATGTAATGAAGGCACCAGATATACAGCCCTATATATACACCATCCCACTTCTGAGACATATAAGTAGTTTTGTATGACAAGCCAAGGAATGAGTATAGCCAAAAATCTTAGAGTATTGACTGCTTGATTGCTTGAAAAAGCGAACTAAGCAATTGTAATCAGTTTGGTATGATAAAAGGAAGGAGCAGACTTAAAACTCTTTTTTGGCATTTTTATTTTAAGATATATGTTTTTTTTTCTAAATTTTTCTATTTTAAAACTTTTCTTTGGGACACAAACTTTATTTGGCCCTGTAAAAGATTGATCAGAATAATGGGCAAATGATTTATCTTGCTGGTAACTCCATGAGCATTAATCCTGGGACAGTTGTCATGCCCGCCCCCCTCCACAAACATCCCCAATGACTTCTTAATTTTATGCACAGGGATTTATCTTTATATTACATTGCCCCCCTCCACAACCCCGGCCTCACCGCTGAAAAATTGTTAAGCGCGTCAATGAAGAATGACTGGTCGTTGAGATTAGGAAGAACATTGACAGCGATATGTATTCCACAATGATGGGCTCTCCAAACGTATATGTATCTCACTGCTTTTAAAGTTCAAATAAGTGATGACCCTCCAAAGAATGGGAGGGTAATGGCCAAGCACATGATGTGTTTTATTCATATTACATTTCAGACTCCAGTTGTATGGAATCTTCTTAGTCATCGCCATCAAGTGCTCATTAAATGCACATGTGATACCCTACATGTATAATTATATACTTACCAGATTGGATTTTGGAATAAAAAATCGCAAGGAAATCCACGCCAGACCCTTCTAGCTACGATTGCTCGCAGGAATACGTAAAAGTTGATGCATCTCGTTGGCTGTTTCCAAACTGCATTTAGTGAAATACAATTTGGTTTATGCATATAATTTGTCACCAAACCAAACTTTGAAACATGTTTCTTTTATGTCTTAAATAATAACATTAATAATAAATGGGGTTTGTATATATATAATATATATATATATATATATAGTGCTAAATCGGTGAAGAAAAGGGCAGTGCTCATGCAAGGCACTTCTTAAAGAGATAAAAATTAGTTTACTACAAAAGAACAAGAGAAAAAATAAGTCTTCAGGTAAACTTTTGAAAGTAGAAAGTGAAATTTGAAAGTTTGAATATTATCTGTTAATTGGTTTCACAGATAAGAGACAGTGTATTCGAAAACTCTATAGCTATGGGACTTCTTTCGTTGTTTTTGGAAGAGTTAAATAATTTTGTAATAAGAATACAGTGTTCTGGAAGGAGTAGTTGTGACAACACGCTGTTCCAAATAATTAGCACGAAAGGCGAGTGGAAGTAATTGATACTTAATTCTGTTGCTGATTGGAGCCAGTGAGGTTCCTCCAGAAGTAGAGGGGTATGGCATTGATTCAGGAAGGCCGATAAGAAGAGAATTGAGAAAGTCAAACTTTGATGTCACAAACGAATGAACCAGTACTTCACGAGTCTTCCTATCAAGGTATGTTTTCAATAGGTTAATTTTCCTCAGTTGCCAATTTGTGGAATGACAGAAATTAATGACATGATGTTCAGGTGAAATGGTCACCTATAAGTGTTATACGACGGGCAAACTTAGTAGACTTATGGTCAATTGAAGTGACAAATTATGGGCTGAATTATAATTAATTCATCAAAAACAAATGAAATTTGTTCCAATAAAAAATACACTCCTTTGCTTACACTCTCAAGCAATATCACATTGAACAAAAATATCAGGGAACGAAGTTTGTACAACGCCTATTTGTCAGTAGTCATAGCCATAGGAGTACGAAGCGGGGAGTGCGGAGGAGGGCAGGGGCATGTCTGCCCCCAAATTTCCAGTGGACTCGAGATTCGGGCAGGCGCCACGAAAATTTCAGGCAGACTTTGGTTTGAGAATTCTTTCTGCACGTTTTTAATATGGTATGCAGTAGCGTGCCCGAATTTTTCTCTCAATGATGCCCGTAAACATATCTTATACAAAATCAATAGACAGCATTTAGTGTTATAATTTTTTGACATCACAAAATATAAAGAAAATTTCGGGAACTTTATTGAAGCACAACAA
>JAODFY010237643.1:0-10020 GCA_027580055.1 Paracaudina chilensis | reverse complement strand
CCCCAACGCCAGAGAGAAATTTACGACACTGTTGCGGTATGCATACAGCAAAACGGACTTCACGGGCATGCGCGATGATTTTTCTGTGTGTATAATATGTAATAGCATCTGGGCTGGGGCGACAATTAATGTTCTGGAACCACGGTTGGCACCCCCACCACCACCAATATGTGAGGTCTCGCCCATTGACTTTCCACACAGTATTTTATTTGAATGTGGGGTCATGTTTCCCCAAATAGTGAGAACGAATCGCTGCCCTTGTTTGGAACCAAGGTTGCTATAGCAATATCCGCCAATCAGGTAACTCTAGTTTGGTATTTGGGCAAATGCATCTTTCCTTGTGCCAAGTTTTTCTTTCCTTGAATCTTACCGCACTAAATTGAAAATATTGTTATAATCATCCACCTCGACTAAGAATGACTTACATTCTGGTTTACATGACGAATGCGATTAGATATGCAACCCTATGATTTGCCCTCTTGTTGACTTTTACGCGAGATCGTAAGATTCACAACACACGGTGAGCAATACACCACATGTGCATGTATATCGTGTGTTACAGTACTATTTCACACGCAGTACAATGGTATAGAAGTAGGAGCCTGGTTCGGGCTTGTACGTACATAAAATTCAGGCCTTGGCTAGGCCTGTGCCTGTTTACTAACGGTCCGGTTATGTAACATTCAATTCAACGCTAAGCACTGCGGCCTGCTAAGCCTGCACCCATTGTGCACTGTACATTTCCACCGATGCTGTACATCCGTATGTCAAAGTCGACCGAGCTGACCGAAACCACAAAATCTTGGAGAGGTGAATCATGACAAGTAATCCTCAAAATACTCTACCTGCACTTTGACGATTTAAGACATAAGGTATTACATGACTTTAAATTATAAATGCTATATCGAGAAAAAATTTCACTAACATTTGATGGTGTCTGCGTAATGCATAGCCTAACGTTATGAAATGTGAAATGTTAATGTTTGTGGGTGATTGCCATAAACAATAATATTAATACTAGGCTTGGCCTGCCTGTGTGTGTTGTTTTGGGAATTCCAAATCTCTAGCCTAACGTCAAGCCATCAAAAGCATTGTGAACATGTTTATTATTAGTATTAACAGTTCTAACCAACAAAATACAGGTCCATTTTGAATGTCCATTGTGAAATGTTGTCATACCTCATTGATCCTTTTGAGAATGACAATAGTTTGGCCAATGACTCTAAAGAAATTGGGAAGTGGCCCTGTATGCTATAGTTGTATGATGGGGTGCCCGTCGGGGTTCTAGGACATCTTCCCCTGGGTCAATTCCCCACCCGGACAATGTCCTGGGGGAAGTTGCCCCAGGGGGCGGGGGGAGGCATCCGGTCATGGCCCGTCAGATTGGCACCTAAGAGTATCATCAACTAAAGATTCCAAAACTCTTTGGAGAGGAACACTAAACATATTTGTTGTGAATGGTGATACTAGACTTTATAATATATTTATTGTTATATATTAAATTTATTAATGAGTGCACAAATTGGGGTGTCACCATCAATATCCTTGCTGATGCAAGCATGTCATAGTTTGAAAACCATTTTGGTTATATAAATTAACAACTACTATATATACAAAATATTCATTTATTATGTGATAATAAAGGAGAAATTTCCTGTTTCAGTTTTCATTTTGGATGAAAAATGGTTGCCGATCTTGTTTTTCTTACTAAATTGCAATGCCAACAAGTTGCTACGGTGATGTAAAACGTTTAGCTAGGCTGTGCACTCGACGGGCACCTTATTATACTGAAAAAAATACAATCCCTGACAAAATGATTGGCCCTGTAGAGATCAAAACAAATAACAACATAACACCATCGAAGTGTATGCTCAACTGATTTTATTCTGTAATGCCTTTACTTAAATACCAATGAAGTTGTACATATCACATGACTAATAGAGTGGGAAATAATAACAATAGGGTTCCAGGGATGTGTTCCATCACATCCCTGGTGACTTATACACTTATACACTTATAGTATAACAATAGGATTACATGGATTACAGTACACAACAAGTACAATCATTACTTGTTAACCCTACATTCCCACCCTCTCAGAAAGGCCCATATACAACATGTTTACATCATAGATATATACTGTACATGTATACCTGACCATCATACTATTAATTTTAATTGCTCACTATGGGCTACACGTTTATCATTTCCACATATAATGACAAAATTGACTGGTGAAAGCTTGGAAAGAACCCTGTACGGCCCACGCCATTTGGGAGCTAGCTTAGCTGAGAAATTCTTTCTCATGTTGGAGAGAGGATGACTCTTCAAAAGAACCTGGTCACCACGCTTGATCTGAACAACAGATCTCTTCAGATCATATGCCTTCTTGTTCTTGCTATTCAAGTGGTTCATGTTTTTTCGAGCCTTTTCAAACATTTCTGAAGTGTTTTGACTTTGTAACTCTCCCACCCACTCCCCTGGTCCTTGTAGCTTGCGGTGGAGGAATAACTCTGCTGGACTGTAACCTGTTGTGTCATGATGGAATGAGTTTAAGGCAAACATAAATTCCATGATATGTTTATCCCACTCAGTTTGATCATCTTTTATGAATGAACAAAGCATGGACACCAAATTCCTGTTTACCCTCTCAACCCAGTTACTTTGTGGATGATATGGGGTAGTAAATACACGCTGAACCCCCCAAAATATACATAACTCAGCAACAACTTTGGAAACCATTTGCGGACCATTGTCCGAAACAAGGCGTTTACAGGAACCCCATGTGCAAAACAACTGGTTTAACACAGTCGCTAAGACTTTGCCTGTTGCCCGCTTTAATGTATACAATAAGCTAAATTTAGTGAAATGATCAGTTACAACCAATATATACAGATTTCCATTTTGACTTTCAGGAAAAGGGCCCAAGAGGTCCATGGCTAAGACTTCCCATGGGTGCATGCTAGCTGTCGTTTCCATAAATCCAGCAGGTTTTTGGTACACTGGTTTTACCAATTGACATGTGCGACATCTTTTGATAAATGCCTCAACATCATGTCTAAGGCTTTTCCACCAGTATTCACCACATATCCTCCTGACTGTTTTGCGAACTCCAAGGTGGGGACATGTAGGAGTACCATGAAAATGAAGAATAACCTCATGAACAAGTCCCCTTGGCACAACAAGTCTTTTCCCTTTTGTGACAGGGTCTACATACTTCAATACACCATCTTTCATAAC
The DNA here is from genome assembly GCA_027580055.1 of Paracaudina chilensis. Lineage (NCBI taxonomy): Eukaryota > Metazoa > Echinodermata > Holothuroidea > Molpadida > Caudinidae > Paracaudina > Paracaudina chilensis. Next base: position 6,780 of record JAODFY010237643.1, on the reverse strand, counting down.
AAAACGCTCATGAATTTTGTCTTCCACTGGGTTCAAAGATTCCAGTTTCTTGATAATTTCATACAGGGATGGGTCTTTTTGTTGATGCAAGATAAATTGGTTGATATCTGGCATAACTGAATACACACTGCTACCAGGCTCATTCCTCCCAGGACTACTGGGTTCACATTGTGTACAAACAAACTCACTCAAGTTATCTGCCTCTTGTCTGCTCAAACCCAAGCAGTGGCAGTGATACCACTTGTCACAGGAATCACATTGGATCCAGTTGACAATTTTAGCAGGATCCCCTTTACAGTTCTGATGAAAACAAACATTCTCATCATAGTCAACCACACACATAGGAGGTGCCCTAGACAATGCATCTGGGATAATATTCTGAGTCCCAGGACGGTAATGCACTGTGTACTCAAACTCTTGGAGCCTAAGAGCCCAGCGTAGCAACTTTCCCTTTAAAGCATTACTCCTTAGCATCCAGACTAAAGCTTTATGATCGGTGTAAACCGTTGTGTGTGTGCTTTCAATGTATGGTCGCCATTTTTCAAATGCCCATAACACCGCTAGGCATTCAAGCTCAGTTGCAGAATAGTTTTTTTCTGATGCTTTTAAAGATCTGGAAGCAAAAGCAACGATTTTCGTATCACCCGATTTTGTCTGCATGAGAGTGGCACCCAGACCACTAGTGCTTGCATCAGTGTGTATCTCAAATGGAGACTGGAAGTCTGGGATGGTTAAAGAAACAGATTTTGCGATTTCATGCTTCACCTTAATAAAGGCCTTCTCACATGCATCAGACCATTCCCACACAACATCCTTTTGTCTTAATCTGTTTAATGGTTGAACAATATTACTGTATCCCTTTACAAATTTGGCACACCAGCCACTCATCCCAAGAAATCTTTCCAGAGATTTCTTATCTGTTGGTGGCTGAAATTCGCTAATGACCTCAACCTTTGAAGGGTCAAGTTTGATCCCTTCTCCTCCCACAAGGTAGCCTAAAAATTTCACCTCATTACACAGAAAGTGACATTTAGCTGGATTCACTGTTAAACCAGCATTGCTAAGACATTTCAAAACATCCTTCAGATCAGTCAAGTGGGTTGTTACATCAGGGGAATGAATAACTATGTCATCAATATATGTGTAATAACACTGTCTAGAGTTAATACCATTTTGAAGTGGTTTCAATACAACATCTACTAAATTCTGAAAGCATTGGCTTGCATTTTTAAGCCCAAATGGCAGCCTCTTAAACTCAAAAAACCCTTCTTCACAGACGAATGCTGTTTTACACTGATCTTCACATTGAATGGCAGATTGCCAGAATCCAGACTTTAGGTCAATGGTTGAAAATACTTTGGATTGGTTCATTGAATACAATATAGAGTCTATTGTTGGAATTGGATAATTTGACGGTTTTGTCAAAGCATTAACACCTCTGTAATCAATCGCAAATCGGTATGTACCATCCTCTTTAGGAACCATGACCACAGGACTACTCCATGCAGAGGTTGAGGGTACAATAATATCTGACTCTAACATTTCAGCAATTTGAACCTTTAAGCTTTCTCTTTTCTTTGGAGACATTTTATACAGACTCTTTCTTACAGGTGCTTCATCTCCTGTATCAATTTGATGCTTAAGCCAATCGCAATAACCTGGTTTGTCAAGAAACACATTATTAAATTCATTAATTATTTCAGCAATTTCCCCATCATAACCATCTATCTTACCCTGTGCATAATGTTCATTCTTTTCTGTGTAGATGTGTGCAATGTTGTCCTCTTTTTTGCACTGAACAAATTCATTTCGCAGCTTACCAACCAAAACTAGTGGAAATTTGATGGAGGGTTGACGCTTTCCAGACCAGTAAGAATTGCCACCCAAGTCGAACACCAAAGCAAATTTTTGAAGAAGATCACGGCCAAAAATTACTGGGCATGGAATTTCTGACACATACAGGTCAACCTGATCCGTTTCACCAGCAACTTCCATAGAACAAGTAATCTTTCCAATCACTACAAACGGACTCCCATCCAAAAGCAGAAGCTGAAATGGATTATCGATGGGTTTCACCATATCATGTCCAACTTGAGAACTGGCAATTAGCGACACAGCAGCCCCACTATCAGCATAGGCTAAGGTGGATTTTCCATCAATCAGTGTCTCAAAATATGCTCCATCCAATCCACACTTGCCATCGGATACCTGATGTTTTGCATCATCTTTAACTATTTCCACAGATTGCATATACTCCTGGTGAGTAGAGTCTGAAACCCTCATAAAATTGATCGTCTGATTTGGGACATTAGGACAGGAATAGCTTAAATGTCCCAGCTGATGACAGTTATAGCATCTCATTGTTGAAACATCTTGTCTAAGGGACATCCTTCTCTGTTGTGGGGAGATGTTTTCTCTTAGATTAGGCAATGTATTCTCTTCATGGGTGGGAGGCATTTCATGCCTACGACTCTCAACTGCAGCTCTATTTCTACAAGTGTTGCGTGCAAGTATGATGTTGTCAGCAGCTTCAGCTAAGTCTTCTATGGTGGCCCATTTTCTGTCAACAATTTGAGTCTCAAGTTATCATCCCGGAGAGATGAGATTAGCTGGTCAGCAATTATTTTGTCCATAATGTTCACAAATTCACGGTTTGACAACAACTCATCTGATGGATTTGTCCATCTCCTCACATATAGGCTTAAACGATTACCATATTGCCGAAAAGTTTCAGAGGACAACTTACTTGCTGTACGGAACCTCTCACGGTAGGAGTCTGGTGTTAATTTGTAGGCCGATAGAATAGAATCCTTTGCTAATTTATAGTTAAGTTTCTGACTCTCAGTTAGTACATAAAATGCCTTCTGAGCTTTCCCTGTCAAAAATGACTCTAGCAAAATCGCCCATTCTCCCTCTGGGATTCCTTGGGTCTTACAAAGACGTTCAAATGTTGTGAGGTAGCATTCAAGATCATCATCTGTGCTAAGTGGATGAAAACCTTGCAGTTTGTATATCTGTGTTGGTTTCTTTGCAAGGCCTCTATTGTCACATAAACCTGGGAGAGTCTGAAGTGCTTGGATTCTTTCTTCCTTAGTTTTCAAGAGTGCTATGTCCAAAAAAGTTATCTTCACACAAGGATTTAATGTAGTCTGCCATCATAAATTTCAGGTAAGGGTACCGCTCTGCAGTGTCTTCCTTGTCCTCCATATTCTTTTAAGATGATCAGCAGAACTAGCCCACTGAGTAGAGAGTTGCATCTTTAGACAAACACAATATTGCAGTATCTTAACTGTTCCCCTACATAACCTGCCGACTACGCCATTGTAGAGATCATAACAAATAACAACATAACACCATCGAAGTGTATGCTCAACTGATATTATTCTGTAATGCCTTTACTTAAATACCAATAAAGTTGTACATATCACATGACTAATAGAGCGGTAAATGATAACAATAGGATTCCAGGGATGCATGTTCCATCACATCCCTGGTGACTTATACATTAATAGTAAAATATATAACAATAGGATTACATGGATAACAGTACACAACAAAGTACAATCATTACTTGTTATAAACCCTACAGGACAACCCCCATCAACAACTGCAGCATAGCTTTGACAGAGAAGTCACAAGAGGCCAGTTCGAGATCCAAACCCAAGACCTCCCGAAAGCCAGTCGGACACCCTACCAATAGGCCATGCTCCCACTGCTAATGTAACTTGTGCAGTAGGGGGTTGTGCCAATGAATCAGCAATATAAATTTAGGATTTAGGAAAACCATCGGTACTAATTAAGAATCAGTAGGGTACCGGAAGTAAATCGGAGACAACGCCAAACCCTAATTAGGTTAACTATCTGACTATAATAAAGCTTACCCAAGGAATGTACCTTAACATGAACTAGCCTAGCCTAGTCCCCATTCAATTGATCTAGTGTTACTGGTGGCTGTAGCTTTCTACACTGGGTCAACTATATGATCCACATAATCCCATACCCGATGGCTGATCTAATTATTGGTTGATCCCTCTGTAAACATTATCGTATGTTATCTTGGCGAGTAAAGGGTTATACCAATGTAGAGTGATTTTTAATCTCCATATATAACATATATGGAGATTATCTCACACCAATCCATTTTTGTTTTCATAGCTCTTTATATGCTTTAATACTAGTTTTTACCCAAACATTCTTTTAAGGTGTAATTTCGTCACAGTGACAACATTAATACCAAATTCCACTCAATGGTTACATTTTAAATCGAACGTAAAACACACTTTTGGGACAAAAACTGTCATAATCTATTAGTAATTCGCTCTAAAGCATGATATTTAAGGTATATACAGTGTATATAGTGCACCACACACAATCATTGTTTAAATGCTCCATCTAATCCACACTGTTTGTACGACATCAATTCCAGGAGTAATTCATAATACCTCGTTGACACCTCGTTGACAAAAAGGTGAATGAGATCATTTTGTGTGATAAAACATTTATCACCAAGAATTATTGTTTCATTTTCAAGCTAGATTTTTCAATTTCAAACTCAAATATTGCACCTTTTACCGTGTGGCACCCCCTTTAGACCCCTTCCGCCAGGGTCACCATTCAGATTGTTGCATTGGAGAAGCGACCTGGCTAAATCACTACCCCAGGTTGAAAACCCGTTGATGAAACCCTAGGTCTGTTAAATTCACTTTGGGGCCAGACTTGCACATACATGTACTGTAAAGGAGAGTGAACCCTAACATTGGGCCCATATTTTCCTACAATATCTTTTAGGTTGTAATGAAATTGGTATTTATAATGGCACCCAAATCAATGAGGAAGTTTTACTTTCTGTTTAAATTACTTTATCTTACAGTAAAGAACCAGATTCTGACCTATCAAAGCCCAACTATTGGTCTGTTTCCTGAGGAGACCCACGATGACTGTGTTATTGGCTCTGTTAGAGAAAGTGTTTACTGTGCTGTGGCGGTTTGGAGTCTAGCATTAGCTTACAGGTAAGCTAAGATAAACTTAATCTTGATATATATGTAATAAAATGGGGTAAGCTGAGCTTGTCTTATTTGAATAGGATAAGAAGTAAAAACCCAGACCTCAATCTTGACCCAGAACAAAATTTCTTCCAGGCTATGCTCATAACGATCTTAGAACTGTACTGTATAGAAGTTTCCCCTCCATATCAATTGCTGAGTGACTGGCTTTTCTTAATTTCAGACACTGTTATGAAGCCAATACAACTTGGTATGCATTGGATAGTTACAGTGAGAAATATTTACACAATTTGAGGAGATTTTATTCCTGCAGTTACCCTATGGAACACATGGGGCTTATAATTAAAAATTATATATTACAATTAATACAAAGGGATTAAAAAAACTCACAATGGCCTAATCTACATTACATGCTGTTAAACTAATCGTCAACGGAGTAGCAGGACATTTAATATAAACGTATCTGTGTTTAATCACGGTAGTCTAATTAAGGAGGGATGTCAAGTACTGTAGCAAAACCTACCAAAAAGTGAAATTTTCATTTGGCTCTGTTGAACACTTTTGAAACTATGAATGAACACATCCATGTTGTAGTAGGGCAATTCCTAGTAATGGAAGGACAATTTTACTCTGATTCTGGAAATTCAGTGGGATGTATTAATAATAATAATAACCACCAGAGAGCCATAATTGGCTCTGTATGTGAATCCTTGCCTTTATTATTAATGTCTGTGCTTATAGACCATAGATCTATTTGAGATTTTCATGTGAGAGGAGTTTCGATTTCCAATAAACATAATAGAGATTATCTACTGGTAGTCATGATGGGTAACGTTGATACGAAATAGGAATCTGATATCGGACTTGGCTTTGGCAAGATAGTGATTACAATGTTCATTCATGTCTATCAGCAGCGACAGCCGACCACACTAGCTATAGGCGGCTGGGAAAGAATGTCCGTCCTTCCTGAATGAACACCATATATGGTGTGGTTGCAGAAGATAGTGTTTACAATGTTCATTCATGTCTTTTGCCTTCAGGTGATGTTTAGCATCTACAAGTTAAGGTCGAATTAAATATATTAAGTTTAACAATATTTCAAGTCGGTATTTCAAAGTTTTGTCTTTGGATTTAAATTGAGATCCACTGATGTGAACGTTGATAAAAATGGCTATTTAGTGATTGCTTATAATCTGTTAATATTTTGTTACCGTTACCTCTGTTGACTGCCAATTAATTGCCAATAAGAATCACAATGCATGTGGCTGTCTGCCTTTTTCAAAGGCAGTATATATGCATTGTCAAAATAGCATTAATATAAAAGAAACAATGATATGATGTGAATAAAGAATATTTTTCCAACATTGTGTGGGGGATTGGGGGTGTCCCAAGGACTTTTTTCCACACCGTAGGTCAGCCAATTATGTTGTCCCAGGCCACTGGGCATTGACCATGTATAGCCAGTTTGCTACTACGTATCACCTTTTTCAATTTACAGGAAGATCGATGATGATAAAGGTAGGACCTATGAGCTTGAGCAGAGTGCAGTGAAGTGCATGAGAGGAGTGTTGTACTGTTACATGAGGCAGTCTAGAAAGGTGAGCCACTTTCATATTCTAAGTCAAATTATTATCTGATAGTTACAATTTAGGCATATTGTCTAGCGTCTGCAGAAAATTTGGTGCCTTAAAAAAATGCAGGTACAGGGCTGGAATTAAGGTTGAAGGAGGGCACGGCCATTTGGCCTTGGTCATTTATGAATTTTGGAGGGCACCAA
>JAODFY010237632.1:0-10022 GCA_027580055.1 Paracaudina chilensis | reverse complement strand
AGGGTGGGGGTTAGGGTGGTAGAAAATAGTGTGGATGTCAATGGGAATGTCTCCCAAATATACAATAAAGAGTAATACGGCTAACGTCAGAGCCATATATGGCTCTGGTTAACGTAAAAACGTATTGAAAGTGTGCCCTCATTTTTTTATCTAGCTCCCGTTATTGAGCCACGGAATAATGTGATATTCGTGGGCATTACCTCACGGGAAAGTCCCCAGCACGTATTGTAGCCTACCTGTGACGTATCGGCGATATGAGCAAACTTGTCCGTACCAGACACGCTCCACTGATCTATAAATAGTAATAGAGAAATATCAGGGATCAGTTGTTCACCCGTTCACCCACTGATTATTCTCACATTGTCACAAGATCGACAGGCTGTAACAAGTATAGGCTGATAGGCTGGGCAACCAACACTACACAAAAAATCAAATAAAAAAGGCAGCAACTCTTCGATCATGGATAAGGGTAATGTTTTATTTTGTACACCTTAATTGGAGTTAAGATAAAAAAAGTCAAGACGAACTAGGCTCTAACTGTTAGCTATATAGTCTAAACAAAGATACAAAGCCTATTGACCAGTTTTAACATATAGCTCGAAATTGCTTGTATGGTGCATTGTGGGATTGATGTGGGGGTAAAATTCAATCGTTTTAATTTGTTGTACATTTGCAGTATTTTCATCCCCACATCAATCCCACAATGCCCCGTACAGGCGATTTCGAGCTATATGCTAAAAGGTCTATTAGCCAGTCCGTCATCCTCACGTTCTTAAGAAATCATATTTACTTACCAAACTTGGCACAACAATGCTAACTTATATTAAGTTTTGCATGGTCATATTTATTTTAAATATACAGTTTGACAAAGTCAAAATATGGAATAATTTTTGGTATCTGTGTAAGTGTATGGGTCTAGCTACAGGCGATTCTTACGTTATTAATATATATATATATATATATATAACGTTGACTAGGGGACTAGGCCTACGTACTACTAGGCTTAGGTAGACAGACTTAGGCCTAATAGTAATACAAGGCCATTATAGCCTAACTTTTGGCTCTAATTTAGAATCCGTACCCGGAAGTAACTAGCTGAGAAAAACTGTTGCATTCAACAGGGGTAGGGTAGCCTGAGGCAGTTAGTGCTAGGTAGATGTTAGGGTATTTTACAGTAGCAAATTTTACAGTAGCAATAACGGTGATGGTAAACGGGCCAAGTTACGTCAACCGACTCAACCCCTCCCTCAGAATTGGAATGTTAATGTGCAGCCACAATATATCTTAAGGATGTGTTTGAACTTCACATTCTCAAATCTCAATCACTCATGCGCATCAATGCACCTAGACTTCCAGTACGGCAAATCCATTCAGCATGCATGTCCACTGCCCCTTGCAAGTTCCTAAGAACCAGACCCTTGAGGTTGTGCCACGGGATATTTTCATCCCCAATATCAGCTAGGTAGGACATAGGTCATCGGGTGTGGGGATTGGATGTCAGGGGCATCAAGATGCCCATGCTATCCCAGATCTGGAGACCCTTACTTAGAACTAGTAAGACTGCAAAGGGGTTGTCACATGGGTATGGACCAGGCAAATTTTCCTGCTCTGATCACGCCACAAGGAAGATGGCGATTCTAGGGGACACAGCATGAGTGCCCTAGTGCATGAGATATAAATGTAACAGTTTTTCCCACTCCATTTTATGCTTCATCAGTCAAAGTATGCTGATTGTGTTAGTGATGGGGTAGGTATAGTCTGCTCGTGAATAAACAAACCAGTAAAGGGGAGACAAACTGCTGTATGCTCTGAAGCTAGAACAGGCCATATTTTAAGCTCGCACTCCCTTGCAAAGAGGAGCTGTTTCACATCTTTGGTGCCTCTTTGTCTGGCAGAAAAAGCTTTTGCACAAACTCATGATAGATACTGTCAATAATATATATATATATATATATACTACATATTTTTTTACAGCTCTGCTCATTGTGATTCTGTTGGCCGTATTTGGTCTGGTCCTCGGACACAGCAGGCAAACTAGTAACGGAGAACAGCACTGGGCAGTTCTCGTGGCTGGGTCGAGTTCATGGATGAATTACAGACATCAGGTATTATAAACAAGCCATTTTAGTCGGGTTAACTCATTTCTGCTGCTCCTCAAATGATGAATTGCGCACACAAAGAATGCTGTGAGTGCTGTTCCTCGACATCATTTTTGCCTTCATGCCCTTCACAATTGGAACCTTCACATTTGCCCATGATGCCCTTCACAATGTCATTTTTGCTGTGCCCTTTTTTAGGCTTATGTGAAGCCCTGTAGTATGAACCAAATATGACAGTGTATGCTTAAAATATCTGGTAACTGCTCTGTGTTCTGATACACCTATGTCCTGATACCCCTATGTTCTGATACCCCTATGTTCTGATACCCCTATGTTCGGACTACCCTATTGTCATGTAGTATTTTGATGACTGTCCCCTCCTGTATGATCCCTCCCACACCTCTCCTGGCCAGAGTTTTATATTCTAGCTATGCTATGTTTACACTACCTTTGTTTACCAACCACTGTGTCGCATCATCATCAGCCTTTGGTTAAATTTTACTGAACATATAGGGGTGCTGGATCATATAGGGGTGCTGGAACATATAGGGGTGCTGGAACATATAGGGGTGCTGGAACATATAGGGGTGCTGGAACATATGGGTATAACATAATATCTCAATATGAGAACCAGAAGGTAAAGCATTGTTACTATAAGGATGTTTAAAAGTTCCTTGTGGGTGTTACGAGAGAACTTGCAATAAATTAAAGTCGGCAGTTTTGTTCTAGTTTTTCAGGATTAAGTCGGGAGGTGTTACCATCCTGTTTCCTGTTTTTATATAGCTACATGTATGGTAGCCTCAAGCAAGTGAGCCTACTATACATAACTTTTTAGCCATCCCTTCATTGCATGTATTGAGAATACTATCTATATATGTGAAGCTGCCAATAAATTAAAATTTGCAAGGGTTTTTCTAGCCCAGTAAGGTTACATTTGTTTGCTCGTTTTCATAGTGTGTACACATATGGTACTTGCTAGTCGTGTGCCGACACATCTCACAGATGAATCTGTGACCTCTTTATGTATAACGTCCATAGGCTATCTACCAGCTAGCAAGTCTAGCATATTAACTTATTTTTTTTTTTCTGATATAAAATCAAAATAAAAAAATGGTGATTAGAAAGATAAAATAAAAGATAAGATACTGGTTTATAGTCTTATATAAAGGCTGAGGGCCTTCTCACACGACTTGGCTTATCCCCTGGTCAACGGTGACTTGTTAGACCTTGTCTACACACAGACGTCCTAAACACCCCGTGGATGGCGCCTCAATCAATTTCCTCACAGCTAGGTCCCCATTTGTACACCTGGGTGGAGAGAGGCGATTGAGGTAAAGTGTCTTGCCTAAGGACAGACACCTTATGACCTATCCAGGGCTTGAACCTGTGATCCTTCTTATGACCTATCCAGGGCTTGAACCTGTGATCCTTCTTATGACCTATCCAGGGCCTGAACCTGTGATCCTTGAATCATAAGCTCATCACCACACTCCCCAAAAAGTAAATTTGAAACCAAGAGAAAATCAAAACGGTTATAACCGTCAGTATCTGGAAGCATCAAAAGAACCACAGATTTTGTGTGATTATTGTGTCAATTTTCTGAATCTCTCTGATTATCCGTATCGGCCATTAATCAGGCATGCTATTCTGATAACAAGGCATGACGAGCCGTCTTTCCTAGACCCAGGTTGTAAAATGAAAATACTGCATATTTTCATGTTCTGTAGTATTAACAAAACCTGATTTATCCACGATTCAAGTGTTGGTTTTTCAGTTTTATGTATGTGTGTATGTAGGCCTCTGTGTGTATGTGTGTGTGTGTGTGACACCCGAGCTTCTTACAACAATAACTCAAGAACAAGATGTTGGATTGCTACTATACTTGGCATATATATTGCCAATAGTGAGGAGAGGATCCAAGTGTTGTGCAGGGCTTAATGTTAATTCCTTAATATGCCAATATCTTTGAAATGGTATGACCGATTACCTTCATACTTGTTATGGCCATGTTAGTAGATGGTAGATACATGCTCATTTAATGACCAAATTTCATATCATTGATATTCATGAGTGGGTGGAGGTTAATACTTAGTCACTGAAAAAAGCTTGTTACTACAATAACTAAAGAACACATGTAATTAGTAGGTCTTACGTCAATTGCAAATTAAAATAACAATATCACAGACCCCGGTATCGGAACCATTCAACGTTTTGTTCTCTTGTTTGTTTAAGTAAATCAACTAGGCCTGTTCTAGCCATCCAGGCTTAAGTAGGTGAAGTGTGTATTCTATTATGAATCAGCCATGTAAAATTTGCTTAACTATAGTGATATGACAAAGTCGATTTCGGTTCTGAATATAATCACATTATCACACCACCTTTGATTACTGAACACTTTTTTTTCCTTTTTTTTCAATTGTTATATATTTGATACAATTCATGAAAGATTTGAGCCCTTAAAAAAATGCAGTGTCACTGCATAACATTACACTGTGGAAAGTCACATGATGTTTGTCTTGTTTGTGCAATTGATACTGATAAAGCTTATCGTATACCCAAGTTGTTTTTTATTGCTGTGCGTGCAAAGGTTTTTGAGAGAGCTACAATACTGTATTGTTTACACCTTTATGCACATTTTATTCAGGTCATCCAATTTAAATACAAACTTGAAAAAATCATGTGATTATACAGGGTTACATAAAGGCAAAATACATAATTTACCATCCTGCTTTTTTTTTTTTACAAAATGGCCACCATGTAATCTGGTTGTACATGGGCAGGGGGAGCGTATATGGTGGATGTTAGTGTCATTAGTTCTGAACTTGGAAAGAGGGGCAGTCATTTTTTCTCAAATTTTAGGGGCAGTTAGTGCAGTAAAAAACATATGTGTTTGCATTCAGCATACAGTAATGTCTGTTTGTCATTGGGTTGAAGTGGGATCCAGTATTGGTGGGGAGGGGCACTGTTTTCCCCCTCCATACATTTATTCCATTTTTAATTGATGCCTAAAAGTTACAAACACTTCACCAGCTGTTTATTATACATCTTTTATAGCCTTTAACATTAATCTTTCCAGAATTTGTTAACAAAAACAACTTTCAAAGTTTCAGATTTTGCAAATGAACCTCATTGAAATGTTACTTTTGTCAGGTTTTACTACGAGCACACCACCAACCCCCCTCCCCCCACACACACTCCTTTAATTAAAACCAAACTGATAACATTAGGTAAACAAATAAATTCATTACTTGAGTTTGATAGCATATATGAATCATTAACTGTATAGTGTAAACAGTACTAAAACCTTATTCAGAATAATTTTGCAACTGTTGCTGATGGTAACATTTATAATTTATATTCCTAGCAATGTAAGACCATTGCTCGGATTAATTTTGCAAAGTTCTCTTGCCTTTATGATATAGGATACTTTTCTTCAGGAGTATTTTTTGTCAAAATTGTGCTAGTATGCAATCTAGACTAATGAAAACCACCTATTCCCTAAAACCTTGCTTTAAGTATTTAAAAATCTGTTTAGTGGTGAGGATGGGGGAGGCCAGGCTGCAATATGACTGTCTGGTTCATGCCTGGCTGCCTCATGCCTGTCTGGTTCATGCCTGGCTGCCTCATGCCTGGCTGCCTCATGCCTGGCTGCCTCATGCCTGTCTGGTTCATGCCTGGCTGCCTCATGCCTGGCTGCCTCATGCCTGGCAGCCTCATGCCTGGCAGCCTCATGCCTGGCTGCCTCATGCCTGTCTGCCTCATGCCTGGCTGCCTCATGCCTGTCTGGTTCATGCCTCGCTGCCTCATGCCTGGCAGCCTCATGCCTCGCTGCCTCATGCCTGGCTTGCACCAACAGTGAGTGTAAATTAAAGTACGTCGTTGGAAGGAAGTTGAAGGAACCTCAAAAAGTGGGGCCTTCTTCAAGCCCCTCCCTGGCACCCCTAACCCACACTACACCAGCCCATTTCCCCTTCACCATGTACATCAGCTAGTAACAGTCTTAAAAAAAGATGGGACAAAAGCCCCAGACCTTCTCCTTGCTCCCCATATCAATGTTGAAATATTTCTTGAGTGCCCCAACATTGAAGGAGGGGAGTTGAGAAGTTTGGAAGACAGGCATGTATACTAATAACTTGAATTTTGTCCCATCATTTTTGTCGAAGATTGTAGCTTTTAAATTCCCTTTTTGCTCCTCTCCCATGATTCAGGCTGACATTTGCCATGCATACCAGATCCTCCACAAGAATGGCATCCCAGATGAGAGGATTATCGTCTTCATGTATGATGACATAGCCAACAACCCGGAGTAAGTCAAAGGAACAGTCCAGTGAACAAAATGAAACAACCATTATAAATGCAGAAACACTCATTGGTCAAAGTCCCATTACAACAGTATTTTTGGTTTATGATTCCTTGCCGGAGGTGAAAGGAATCTATGCATGTGTGTGTGTATGTATGTATGTATGTATGTATGTCTGTGGCACTTTTTTAAGCAGTATAAGTGGAAGACGCAAGGTCGGACATGGCTCCTACTTGGGTGGTGGATTACCCAAAATGAGTAGATGATCCATATTGTTCATGGTCAGCAGAGGTCAAATAATGAAAACCTTGTAAACACCATAACTTGATCAGGTATGTAATATATATGTTAGTCATAGTGAATAGATGGTCCCTATTATTTTTGGTAGTGGTCAAAGGTCATCTGAGTTCACCAGAGGTCAAATACTAAAAACCTATTGTAAACACTGTAAATTGATGATGTTAAATTGTTAATTGAGTTTATGGTATGGTAAACTTTATTGAATACAGCAAGGGAAATTACATGCTTGCAGATAAGACAGTAAGAACAGTTAAACATGAAAACATTTGAAACTTGGAATATATATTACTCATAGCTGGTGGTGGATGGTCCCTATTATTTTTGGTGGGGGTCAAAGGTCATCTAAGGTTATCAGAGGTCAAATAGTAAGAAACATTGAAAACACTGTAACATCATGCTGCAAACAGCAGTTGAGCTCACACTTGGTGGATATATTACTCATGTGTACATCATCCCAGTGTAATTGGTCGAGGTCAAAGATCATCTGAGGTCAGCAGAGGTCAAGTACTGAAAACATTGTAAACACTGTAACTTGTAAGGGGGAACTTCAATTGAGCTCAGTAATTAATGAAGCTCATACCTAACTTAGTTTAATAATTATCCATAGTACCTTTGCCATGTTTTTGCATACTGACCCAATGGCAGCTAGGCAACATGGTGCAACAAAACATAGACACTGATTTTCTCAAGAAGTAGGCCTACCTTTCTTATACTCATAGTATGGTAACATCTTATTGTATCAAGTTGTAAACCAAGTCACTAAAATAATGACTCGAGGCAAACTTTTACAGCAAATTTAGTGACTTGAGTGAATGGAGTCAAGTCATGACTTGAGTGAATTGAGTCGAGTCATGACTTGAGTGAATTGAGTTGAGTCATGACTTGAGTTATTGTGTTATTTCAATAGGGTAAATTCTTCAAATGTCTCACTCTACTTTTGAAATTTAGAGTCTGCATCGCTCATTAAGGATCATCTGAAAACACTCAGTGACTGTATTGTAAGCAGGCATTTAATGCTCAAAGAACTAGTTAATCACAAAAGTAATGATTGTATCAATTTATTTAATAGTAGGTTCTCAGGCTAAAGAGCCTACATGTAGTAGTTGTTAGTGGTGCCAACAAAAACATGTTTCTTGGTGGAACTTGGACCAACAATTGGTCATCTTGAGGCTGGGTCATTATGAGGGTCAACTGAATACACTAGGAAACAGGCTCATTGAACCATACAATCATCAGATTAGCTAATTTGTCTGTTAGGCTAAAGAGCCTACATAGTTGTTAGTATTGATGACAAAAACATATTTCTTGATGGAACTTGAAACCAACAATCATTTAGTGCTCATTAAGGGTCATCGGAAAACACTAAAAAACATGCTGAACTAGCTGAGTCATAAAATGATCAGATTTGGTAATATATGTCTGTTAGGTTATAAAAGCCTACATCTAGTTGTTAGTGTCACAAACAAAAACATGTTTCTTGATGGAATTTGTAACAACAATTGGTCATCTAGGAGCCAAGGGGTCATTAAGGGCCATCTGAAAACACAATTAATAGTTAATCACAGTAATAATGATTGTATCAATTTATTTAGTAGGTTCCCATACCATATTTGGTATGAGTTACTTCGCCATTGGGTGCTCATGTTGAATATGCAAAATGTAATTTTCTACAGGAATCCTAACCAAGGAGTGATCATCAACAAACCAGATGGTCCTAACGTGTACCCCGGAGTACCCCATGATTACACCGGCATGGATGTCACCCCAGAGAACTTCATCGCCGTGCTGACGGGTAACAGCTCTGCTGTCAATGGGGGATCTGGAAAAGTTCTCCACAGGCAAGTAGATTAGCAGATGTGTCTTATTGTTGTATCATGAATATTCATATTGAATATGAATATTAATTAAGTAGGCAGGGCTTAACAATTTCTTAGATTGTCGATATATCCCCTTCCATAGAAAGTCATATCACTTCAAAAATAACAACTATTAAAAATAACAAGTGTACATGCTTCTTATGTTTGTGTCACTGATAGAAGTCAATGCTACTTTATACATTGATATATAACTGAATAATAATGCTTAAACCCTACCGTTTTTAGGGGAGGTGTGTTTTAATGCTATTGTTAGGTGAAATTTCTCTCCCAAACAGAAACACACTAATCATTAATTACAGACCCACATGAAGGACTGTGCTAAATTTATTGATAAGAATATTTAGATATATGCCACAGGAATAGATTACTGCAGGAAAACCCACCAGAAAGCCGCAAATAAAGGTTGTGAGATGCTAAGCGTAAGCAACTTCTTTGCCTATGTCGGCCGATATTTTTAACCGATAGTCGGCTCAACACTAAGGCCAGATGAATTTATGGGCTAGAGCCTAGTCGCCACAAGTGGGTAATTCTGGTGACCACATTTATGAATATTTCAAATTTAACTCGCCAATACACAATATTTAGTCGCCATGGCGACTAAGGCGACTGCATTTGTCGGGCGTTGCTAACAGTTGCTCTCCCCTTTGCATTGCATTTATTGATTTGTAATTTTGCCTTCAGAATGAAATTTCATCTCTTAAATGTCCATGAATATGTTTAACATAAAAATGCAGAAAATAGTTTTGACCTGGATGCAATATATTGGCTCAATGTTACATCACACCAGCTGCTACAAAAACAAACAAACAAAAAATAAAATAACCAACAAAACTGTATCTAGTAGCTCTCTAATCTCTATAGTTATAAAGTCCAGGTTTTAAGGGTTCCATAAATATTTCAGAATAAATAAAAGAAGCAATTAAGCAGATATTAGGGTACAGAAAGGCCTAACTGCAATCTTTATACTTGTAGGTACACAATACAGGTGTCTAAAAAAAAAAAAAATCCAGTCGGCGATGTTGAGTCTACAGTGTACTGAGGTGTAAAGAGCAGTTCTGCTGTAAAGAGGTGTTTGTATAAAGGACGCTATAGATTTGGCCATTTATTTCCCTTGTAAGTAATGATTAAAAGTCCCCCTGAATCTTTCATCTGATTAATGAATATTCATGAAATCATGGTTTGATACTAAACTGTTGAAAACACATACAGTAGCTGATAAAATTGACTGGCTGCCAATATGGTTTTGAGATTTAAATTTGAAGAAAAAAAAAATGTGATGAATATTTATTTCTTTGATTTAGGACGAATGAACTGGAATATTTTAATAGGTCGAAGCCCCATACGTAACAGGAAATGAGCTGACCAATCTAGCTGATTTCAAGCCTTCTCAAGGCGAGGGTTGTTTGCCTTTACATTTAAGTATACTGTGTGTTAAGGCTATTGGTT
>JAODFY010237621.1:0-10022 GCA_027580055.1 Paracaudina chilensis | reverse complement strand
GCGCTTATACCAATATAACCACACAGTTCGCTCGTTGCTGCTCATACTGTCCCATCATTTTTGTCGAGGATTGTAGACTGGTCAGCTCTTTTGTTGTTATGCATGAGGCCTCGACCAATTCCACTGGGAGGTATAGGCAAATACCTTTGAGCAATTAATTTTTATAGAGATAAGTTTTTCCAAGAAAATGGTGTATGAGTATAGACTGTAAACATAAAGTGATTTAACTCATGAGAGGTGTGAACTAATTGCAAAGCCAAATTAAGGATGTGTACATAATTCACTCATGCATGTATAGCACTGAGGGATGAGTGTTTAGAATGTGGAAATAGTACCAGTTAAATGTTTGCTTGGTAGTCATGGGAGTACTAGTTAGACCCCTCCATGAAGGTGAAGACAAAACCATGAACTGGCAGGCAAGGTCACATACTAACCCTTGTTCCCAGGCTTAGTGCCTATAGGTTGCTGTACTAACCCTTGTTCCCCCCACTTAGTGCCTATAGGTTGCTGTACTAACCCTTGTTCCCAGACTTAGTGCCTATAGGTTGCTGTACTAACCCTTGTTCCCAGACTTAGTGCCTATAACTCTGAGATAGAGCTGTAATTGGGTGATAGAAATACATTGACCCTGGCTGTATATTACCCATCATGCTAGAGTTCCTTCCCAACTATCAAGTTGTTCTTTATGATAGGTCAAATGTCATGTTTAACAACGTTAATCTTGAAAAAACATTAAAGGAATTGTCCGGTGATGATCGGCCCTGAGTACTTTATAAAAAAGAACATAATATTTAAATACCTTTGTATTTATGCACGTTTTTGTGTCATAGAATTTGAGACTCAAAATTTGAAATGCAAATGTTCACAAACTGGAAGTACAAGCCTGTCTTAGCTAACTCCAAAATTATGACGTTAAACATTTGCACATTCATACTAAGGTGCCCGAACACTGCTAAGGCCCGTATACTGCGCACCTAACAATACGTTCCAATATTACCGTAGCTGTTGTGTTTCCATATCTGTAACGTTAAGAGCAGTAAACTGGCACGTTTAAGCAAACGTTTAACTTGGACAGAACTGTCTGTTAAATAGCTCAAAATTTTACAATTTTGACCATTAATATTATTATCAGGATTGGGGATTTGTGTACCAGATACTATAGGTTTGGTACAGACATCATCTGAATATTTTCAAGGGATTTTGAAGAAACGCTTAGATGCGCAACTTACGGGCACCCCATGCTACTTGTCAAAGGTAGGCTAGGTACATGTAATGCCTAGGCCTATAGGCTAGCTACATATTTTGCTACCTGTTTTGAAGATCTCTTGGCGATTGGTTGCCTTTGGATTACTGTAGAAATCCCCATGGCGTTTCTAGCACTGCCTTTGTTAAGCAAACACTGCAAAAATATTCCTGAACACATCTTCATTAACGTTAGGCCTAGCCTATTGCTAACATTAGATTTTCTGGCAGCTAACCTGCCGTATTGTTCGTTAAACATTTTTGGCTCATAGTTATATCAGATTGGACCAGTCTGGATCACGCTCTATGATTTTTTGTTTGTTTTTTTCTTTCTTTGTCGTGAGGTTTTGTGGAGGTATAGGCCTAGGCCTAACTTTAACGTTAATTAGTGCTCTCTAAATACTGTGTGCATACTAATATAAGCAGACGGAATGCAGATACGTACGCTTGCTATAGTTTGTCACATCCGAACACATAGACTATATTGGAACGCTGAATGGGAAAAACAATGTGCCAATATAACGTCACAGATCTCCCAGATAAATCGTGCAAATTCATTAGGCGCGTACAAGACGACCATTTTCAGGGTCTAGTACGGATATGGTGCATAGCGTTAAAAAGTGTAAAAATAAATCCCCGAAATCATGCCAACCTTAATCCTCACCAGACGATTCCTTTCAACTAATTTTTAATTCACCCTGCACTGTGATCAGGAGATGGATGCTAAAATGGTTATGTGGTATGGTTATGTAAGGTTATGTAGGGTTTTCATTAAAGCTCACTAGAGTTCCCCCAGTCGCCTAGAAAATATTGCCAACAAATGAGTCATTTAAGCTTACACAAAAACAGTTAACCCAAGAATCCCAGAAACCTTAGGTTTGGATACTGAATGAAAACCCATTTAACATAAAAATAAAAAAATTGTGATTTGTAGTAAAATAAGGCCCCAAAAAATGTTTGTCCATTGATTCCCTTCAAAATGTGGGGTCGGTCGGTCAGCCCTTAAGTTTTTAGGCTTACATGTACAAATATGGCAGTGCACTATCTGTGCTAAAAGAAGAGATTATTTAATTCCTTCCATTAGCCTGCTATTTTTCATGTGAATGATTGATATTTTCAGCTGCAAAAAAAAACAAATATGTACAGTAAGGGCAATTTAATTTTTTACCTAAAGTATAGAGTAAGTCCCTTTTTTGGCACGGGTGGGGGGGAATCCTAATACTATTTGACAGCATCATCTGTTTTCTTTTAGATTCGTTAATCACTTGGTTCAGATTATTAGTGATACTAATTGAGCAAAATTATATAGCAAACACCTGTGCTCTACAATTTTGAGTGTCTAAAGCCGCACAACCCGACAAAATTGTGCACGATTTGGTATCATGTTATTCTATTGCACATGATCTGGTTTCATTGTGTAATTTGTGTTATTTCTTTGAACTTTAAATGCAATCGATCAGACAGAAGAATTTAAACACAATGACTTATCACGCATTTGTTGAACTTTGCCCGACAATGCGTGCATGACTAAAAATCTTGAGTCATGTGTGACATGTCGGGTGAAAAAATTGCATGGTACGTGTAAATGCTGCTTATCACTTGTTTTATTTTAGTAATAACATATGATGTGTACTGTTACCCATTGAAATGTATGTTTTGGGATTTGTAGTTAAATCTAATTGTCAGTTTTGTTAAGCTCATATCTGGCTCTCCTGTACTTCGAGTTATTTATATAAGTAACATTTATATTTAGTTTGTAATAATACTCAAGTTGCCAACATTGACCGTCTTCTAATACAACTGTCAATCATTTGATAGGATGTCATGCATAACCCTATTACTCAACCTACCTTTCAGCTAGTTATGCCACATAAATGTAATCAACAATTTTAGCTTACATGCTGTTAAAATCATGCATTTTGTATATCCAAGACTAATTACCGCATTTACAAATATTGCTTGGTGAAGCCTGTGTTGCATGGTCTCGCAGAAATAATTAAGTTGAGTGGGGCTAAAAGCCAAAAAGTGGACTTCACTTGTTATGGTCTATTGATTATGTCAACTGTCAATGTATTGTCAAATATGTCCATTATGTCCAGAATTGAAAAACTAATTTAGGCATCAAACATTGGTGTTAAAAGAGGGTTGCGTTTTATAGTCATTTGGTTATTAAGTATAGGCTATTAAGTATTGTAGTGGTTAAATTGTACAGAATATACATCTATTAAGACTTGTGTTGTTGTCCTTGCGTAGGCTTCAAAAGGGAAGGAGTACCAGGGCATAGCAGATGTGCTGTTGGTGGCCTTGAATGTTGAAGGGCATTGCAGGATGAACATTGCTGAACTGGATACTGTTTTTAACGTTAAACAAATGTTTATATGTACCGTTTAAACTGATAATAAATTAAATAACAGTCCTAATACATGTACATGTACATGTTCAGAGTTAAATTGCGCATTTCCAGAAAGAA
Source organism: Paracaudina chilensis (assembly GCA_027580055.1). NCBI lineage: Eukaryota > Metazoa > Echinodermata > Holothuroidea > Molpadida > Caudinidae > Paracaudina > Paracaudina chilensis. The sequence goes on along the minus strand of JAODFY010237621.1, from coordinate 6,310 downwards.
AACGTGCAGTGAATACAAACAAGATGATCACTCATAGTGTAAGTGTTACTGTTGCAGTTTACACTCAAACCGTCAGCACTCTTCGAAAACTAAACTACTTCACTCCATTCTTTGATCATTTTATTGTTCTAGGTATGGGGTAGTATTTGTGAAATTTCATGTTAGCAGGATAAGCAATTTTGTTAGAGTGCAGAGCTTTGAAAAAAATCCTTGTGCAGTGCTGAAAAAATCTTTGTGCAGTACACTGTTCATAATGTGCATGTCTGTGTTTGTACTCTGGTGACCTCTGACATCATATCATTATAATATCATTAACTCTAACTCCGAACTGGCTTACTCTCCTCTTGGCAAATTAAATTGGTCAAATTGTACTGCATATGCATTTATTATGCTTTATGTTGTGTCCTTATGCAGGGCTCGACAGCCTGGTTTCAAAAGGGGCATAGCAGATGCGCTATCGGTGGACTTGAATATTGAAGGGCACTGCTGCATTTTGGGGGAATATTAAAGGGCACGACAGCACAAATTGCAGATTTTCAGTCAAAGGGCATCGATGGCGCTGCTTGGTATGTTATAGCCAACCCATAATTACTATACAATCGTAAAAGAAAAAGTGAATAGGGGCATCGGCGGCAAAAGGGCATTGCAGGACGAACATTGTGGAACTGCATGGATACTGTTTTAACATTCTGAAAATGACATTCCTAATACATGAGAGATCATTTCTCTTCTTGGCGAATCCACAGAAACTCAACAAGGGTGGTAATGTCGCATGCAAATAAATGTGCAATAACTGATTAACATTCTGCAAATTTTCAGGAGGCAGATTATTTTTAGGTGCAGGACTTTTTAGGGGGGGCAGTAACTATTTCCATAGGGGGGCAATTTTCACTCAGGGAATGCCCCCACCCCTACAACCCCTTGTGGAAAACACTGTATTCCTATTAAAGCTGAACTTGTTGTGGTGTTCTTTATGTTAACACAGGAAACAAAGTCAAATTTCATAGACGACATATTACAGCTACAGTAAAATGGATGCATGGAAATGAGATAGAAAAATAGAACTTCTCAAAGTCTTGTTTCCCCCTTTATATTGGTCTGGGTCGTATGGGATTAATCCACAGAACTGCATGTCACGTAGCAGGAACTTTGTAATTGAATATTGAAGTTGCCTGAGGTTGAAGCTAGCAGCTCAGATTCAGCCAGAACTTCAAGTTACAATTGGCGAATGAAAACAAAACATGTCCAGTCAGGGGTGGCAAATGAATATATAACCGACCTAGCCTACATACACTACAGTTATTATTTAGGCTGCTATGTTGGTTTTTTTCCAACAAATTTGTAGTAAATTGTGATATAAAAATACATGGAAGGCTTAGAAGCTAATGATGGAAGATTTTAATATCGTTCCTCAGATGGCTGCTGTGTGGTGGACTTGAATTGACATAACTAATTGTGTCAGAAGTCTTTCAAAACAACAGTTGAATTACACTAATTTTTTGCCAACTTAATATTGTTAGGCCTATGTGTTTCATTGACATTGACGGCTAGCTTCAAACTAGGGTTGTAATGTGTTTAGCAAGAATGTTATAGTTGGTGGGTAAATCCGTACTGGAATATTAAACCATTTCTTAAATATTTCTTCATCTCAATCTTAACATAAAGCTTTAAAATTATCAAACCATTCAGTTTTGAAATATTTAACTTAAAATAACTTTAAATAAGTGCCAATTTATCATAAATACTGCATTCACTACATTTATGGCAAAGTGGTTAGGATCTGCGTCTCTCAGTCATGATGTTGTGGGTTAGAATGCCAGCTCCGATATTAAACTTGTCGTCTAGTTGTCTGGATTGTAGTCTCCTAACTGCTCTTCCTCAATCATAGACGTTAAAACAATTGTGCATTGTCGTATAAGACTGACATTGCCAGCTTGGCGTCTATGCTCCTGAAGGAGCCCTGCCGAGTTCCCGCAAGGGAGGATCGAACAAACAAACTACATTTCAATAAAGAAGAATAGAAAATGGCCAGCTTATTGATTTTTTTTATTTTTATTTTATGAATGCCATATATTTTTAGTTAACTTAAATCCTCAAATTACACTTTTATTGAATGAAACCTCTCTCTTTTTCTTTAACAAAGGACTTTGGCTTCTTCTATATTGAAATGTAGTTTGTTTGTTTGAATCCTCCCTTGCGGGAACTCGGCGGGGCTCCTCCTGGAGCATAGACGCCAAGCTGGCAATGCCAGTCTTATACGACAACGCACAATTGTTTTAACGTCATTGTTGAATGAAAAGTTGCAGTAGTGTGGGTCATTCCCAAGAGAATCAAGAATGCCAACTTAATATAAATAAGAAATAAAATAGGGCAATGTGTTTGAAAGTGATTTTGAATTTGGGGCACAGAATGGACATACCATTCACAGGATAAAGTATACTGTACTAGAATATAAAACAGGGCAATGTATGAAAAGTGATTTGGAATTTGGAGCTCGGAATGGACAAACAACACAGGATAAAGTTATATACTGTAGTATATTAGATTATAAAATAGGGCAATGTATTGAAAGTGATTTGAAATGTGGAGCACAAAATGGACAAACAATATTTATAAGACATTACTGTGCAAAAGATTGTGGGTGGTGGGGTCTGTCATGCACATGGCTTAAAATGTAGTTTACCTATATCAGGAATGTAATTAAAGTCTTCATTACCTTTTTGGATTTCAGAAAATCAATTAAATTTATTTTTCGGGACCAAAATGCATAAATATTTTTTAATCAAATCCACCAAAAATGTTGATAAACTGGTCCACTCTTTTTCTGGCCCAAACCTTTTTTCTGTAGTTGACAGTATATTAAACAAAAAATATGCAATAACGGTGGGTTAATAAATATTGATTTATTGCATGACCATTTTCACATTCCCAGCATACGGTATAAATATTCTTTTTTCTCCCAGCTAGACATGTATAGATCAAGCTTTGTATACCAATATCACAACTTACAGCCAGCCATCTTCAGGAGATGGATCGATAACCAAACTTACATCCTTGCTATATAGCCCTTACACTAAACATATTTGAATGCCCCCAGCCAGTTGTGTATAGATCAAGCATTGTATACCAATATCACAACTTACAGCCAACCATCTTCAGGAAATGGATCCATAACCAAACTTACATCCCTGCTATGTAGCCCTTACACTAAACATCTTCAAATGCCCCCAGCCAGTTGTGTATAGATCAAGCATTGTATACCAACATCACAACTTACAGCCAACCATCTTCAGGAGATGGATCACTAACCTGACGTACATCCCTGCTATGTAGCCCTTACACTGAACATCTTAAAATGCCCCCAGCCAGTTGTTTATAGATCAAGCATTGTATACCAACATCACAACTTACAGCCAGCCATCTTCAGGAGATGGATCGCTAACCTGACTTACATCCCTGCTATATAGCCCTTACACTGAACATCTTTTATTGCCAAGTGTGGTAAACATTTAATTTATCTATTACAAGAAGTATGTGTAAATGTGTATTGTATGTTAGCAATACTATGTCATGTGCTACAGATAAAGCACTAACTCTATGTATACACAAGTTCCAAGTTGTGTCAGACAAAATTATAGTAAATGTAGGATGAATAATGGAATGGCCCAATCATTTTTTGGTGATTTACTGTTGATTTTCAGATGAAGAAGTTGCCATGGAGATTCCAGCAGATGTCCACTGGGATGAAGATACTCAAGAGTTCATCCGTTCCTGTTGGAAGTCCGAGTTCTGTCCTGTCGCATCGCAACTCTTGGCCAGGATAGAGAGTTGTCAGGGAGACCTGGTACCAATTGATGAAATATCTTAGCGGTGAGTCAATTATAAGAATGATTTGCATACATTATAGATAGTCCTTGAACCATGCACTAGAACATCAAAAACAAAATCCATGATCCTGTATTTTGAATGATTTTGGAGGAATTTTGGTGTTAAATATAAGGCAAAATATATAAATTGGAATGATTTTTTTTTAAAGCAATCTCACAAATCTCATTTGGGGCAGGGAGGCATCTGCCTCAATGCAATCCCATTGCAGAGCGAACATCTTTCATTAACCATTATTTTGGCCTTCAGAGTTTGATATGGCCCTTTTTTTCTCTATTATCTCCTTTTTTCACTAAAAAATACAAAAGCACTTTGAAATGAGACAATGAGATATACCAACATTTCCATAATTCATGTTAGCAATAAGCCAGTTCAGAGTTCCAATTACACATGGTTCGTGTTTGCGCAAATCGTTTGTATTTGCCATGATTGAGTGAGACCATCAGCGAACACCGGTTCCTTACAACACATACCTTAAAATTGTTGAACCAACATAGTTTGCTTAAAATATCAACCAGAAGGATTGGGTAAATAGTTTGGAGATTCATTTGTAGCAAAGTGGCTGATTCTTTATTTTCATACCAAACATAGGTATCCTACAGTGTACCATATATGGCATTTTTGTATTATGTTAGTTATTGTGTGTCGGCCTCGTTCACTTTTCTACTTGATTACCCACAATCCCTTGCACTCAACAACTCTGGACTGGCTTGATTTAGCTAGAGGAATGTGGCGTATGTTGGTTGCTTTTCTGGCGGTGTTTAGTCCAAGGTTAAACTCTGATGAACTTTTAAAGGTAAACACTTCTCGCCCCAAGTTATATGCTAGAAACCTGCTAGGGTAGTCTGCTCATTCGATGTTATGTATAGGGCTTCCACCATTCACAAATTTCATTTTCACTTGTTAGACTTTTTTTTTTTGCCCTTCTTTTATACCTATTGTATGTCATCACCAGGAGCTTTTTAGTTGCCATGTCAACAATAACTTACTCACATCATTGAAAATATATAACACTTGTTAGTCCATATCGGGGAAACATAAACATATATGGGAGATCCATAAAAAAAAACAATAGTGAAGTCAAACAAAACCAACTAAAACCTAGCACACATATAATATTAACAATTGACCTTTTCCATTCTGATGGCAATAAAATGACAAATTTAATATCAAATAAAAAATGTGAAGAAAAGCTTACAGTAAGTCGGATATCAATTAAGGTCCTCTCATTTGGAGTTTAAAGGTATATACACTGTCAGAGTTAATTTTGGACTCAAATTTATCAGAAAACCAAGACAAATTTACCTGGGTAAAAATGCTATATGTAATTATGTAAATGTTTACTATATATATATATATATACATGTATCCCATTGGCTGTTTTCAAAATGCTGTGCATTATTTAAAGGTGGGGCACTCGTAGCAAAACTTTTTGAGGTTCTTTTGCAAAATCTGAAACACTTCCATTGAAAGTTTCTATGTTGTATCAACTTTAAATGCAGTTATAAACACTAAAACAAAACAATTTTACCTTTATGTTCATAACTTGCGAATCTGTGGGTTTTGCGTGACACGCGAAACTCATGTGAATTTCCTATGCGCTCCCCCTCCTTTAACAATATCCGCGCAAGTTATAACATACTATATTGAAATATGTGGTATACACTGCAATATAAAATGCTCCCTAATAGTATATCAAATATATATTATAGTTTGTTTTAACGGTCGTAAAATCGTATTGATGGTGGTTATAATTAATGTAATTTAGATTTTAGGTTTTGCATTAGTTAATAAAATTTAGGAACAAAATTAATATTGTTAATGGATAGCGTATTAATCCCATTAAATACATTTACACTTACCGCTAATGTACTATTTACTTTTCTACTGTAGTGTTAAGCATGTTGCTGAAGGTCTACATCTGTCAAACAAAAAGTAGTCCAGGGAGCTATGTGTAAAATCATTGAAAGGTAGGCATGTTGAACCTAACGACGTAAAATGTTTAGCCTAATGTGAACAAACATCCATCCATATCAAATGTGGATTGGTTGAAGCCCACACATATAACAGCAAATGAACTGATCAGCCTAGCAGATTTACAAGAGGTGAACAAGTGTCTAACTAGTAGTTGATAGATAACATTCTTTACGCAAACATTTTACCCAGACCTACCCACCTAAGAAATTAATCGAATAAATGAGAGAAAAAACCTTAGATGATTGAGAATCTTTTGGGGATCAAGAAAGAAAACAATATAACAAATATAATGTCAATGTTTCATGAAATAATATCACCTTGGCCAAAATCATTCCACCATTCTATAAACGTGTAATGAACTTTATTTTGGTGTAATGTGTAGCATGCCTCAGTCTGTTTCATATCATTGCTTTATATGCAATGCTTCATCCTAATGAATGGAGAGGAT